>CM024759.1:26612040-26865415 GCA_014218235.1 Colocasia esculenta
CTCAACCTTGCAGAACCTTAAGGATGTACTATCCTACAACAACGGACACAGAAGGAACTACAAGCAAACTCAGAAGATCTTATCTCTTTGCGTGCTCCAAAGAACAAAAGACTGTTGACAGGAAGCTTCCACAAAACCTTCAGTCTAACGTACACCAAAGCTGTGAGACAACGGTCATCTCCTTGTCCTCATTCAAATCGGAGATACAAATACAAGATGAAGCTCGGAAGACAAACGATCGAGAAAATTCAATTCATATTGAAGAGCGGCTAGAACTCTGCAGCTTTCAAGTCTTCGAATTTTTCTCTAGAGCCAGAAATTCAGTCTTTTCGATCTTGGCTCTTAGCTCCCTGTGCTGTGAGAAGAAAAATTAAGGAAGAGCTAGTTTAGTTCTGAGAGAGTGCACTTTGTGTAGATCTTCGTCTCTCAGTGCTTGTAGCTTCAGATTGAGTTTTGTAAAAGCTTGATCTAGGGGCTAGTCTTTTTCTCTCAAGAATTTTCCTGTGTTATTCCCTTCGTGTGTGAAGGAAGACCTGGTGGTTTCCAGGGTGGTGTTTTTCCCTTCGTGCGTGAAGGAAGACCTGGTGTTACCAGGGTGTTGTGTTCCCTTCAGGGGTGAAGGAAGACCAGCTAAGCTGGGTGGTTGTTTTTGTCCATAGGGGGACTGTACCCCAGTTAGTGAAATCCTGAGGGTTGCTCAGGGACTGGACGTAGGACTCCTAAGGAGAGGAGATCCGAACCAGGATAAATCTGTGTGTTGTGTGATTGTCTTCTTTGTGTGATTGTTGTTTTTACTAACCATTACTAATCCCTTTCAAGAACTCTTTATGTTTGTTTGAGTTCAGGTTTTTATCAGATAAACTTTTAAAGACCCATTCACCCCCCCTTGGGTTAGCCAACCGGGTGATCAGCCGGAGGGCTATCCAGTCTACCATATACAAGATCTTTGAAAGTGAACCACTGCTCAATGGTGTGACTCGGCTGCCGATGGAACACGCAGTACCTCGTCTGGTCCACACTTAGGTTTAGTGGCTTCTCTGGAGGGAGCCTGAGGGCATCTCTAGAGACCAGGGCCAAGAAGATGTCTGAGAGAGTCTCAGGAAGAGGTGGGTATTGAGTTCTCCTCGGACCTAGTGGACGTCTGGGTTGGGAACCATCAGGAGGCGGCACCTGATTGTATCGGGGTTGCTGGCCTTGCGGAGGATTGGTGGAATTCTGACCCAAGGCAGTATAGGGTGGGCAGTTTTGACTTTTGTCGGGAGGGTTGAATGCACTCACCTGCTCATTTACCTGAACACCCTCGGTGACTGGCCCCTGAGGTTTTCTCTGGAAGTGGGACTTCTAGGGTTCGAACATGGAATGAATGGGGGAGTCCTTGAGCTGAGTCTGGATGAAGCGGGCATGGCTGTAGAGCTGGTGCATGGTGGTGATACCATTCATTGCCAGGATGTTTTTATAGGAGGGGGTTGCATTAGCAATGATGATCTTGACCTTTTCTCCCTCCGGAAGGTACCCTGGGACTCTGGTGGCCATCTGCCTCCATCTATCGATGTATGTGGCAAAGTCTTCATCCGACTTCATCCGTTCGGCCATGAGATCCATAAGAGAATACTCCGGTCCAACCCTATCTTGGAATTGTTCAAGGAATTTTTCTCTCACTATGGCGAAGTCTTCTGCATCCTCGGGCAACAAGGAATAGAACCAATCCAGGGCAGGCCTGTCCAATGACCGGCGGAACAGATATGCCATCAAGCGGCGGTCATGCTGATAGGGTGCAGACTCGTAAATAAAATCCTTGATGTGAATATAGGGGTTGCCAGAGCCATTGTATTTGCGGTACTTTGGAAGCTCGGATGGAGAACGGACCCATAGGCCACTGAAATTAGGCATGTGGACATCATGGTGTTGCCTAGGGTCGACTTGCTTTCGAAGCTCTTGGAGTTCTTTCTTGATGGATGCCCACTCGGACATCATGTCGGGAGCAGCGGAAGGCTGAGCATACATGGAGGAAGTACGAGACACCGGCCTGGCGCGCGGCTCTAGCTGTGGTGGATGGCAAGGGAGATAAGGGGGAGATCGAGGTCTCGACTCACGTGGATGGTAATGCTCATATTCAAAAGGAGTGAATCGAATGGCCCGCGGCCGGATGGGAGTATTTTCGACTGGTCCCATGATGATATGGGGGCCGGAGATAGATGCCATGGGGTGAGCAGCGCCTGCTCTAGGTGAGGGCGATGAGGCGGCCTTTCCTTTGAGGGCCGTCATGAGGTCCTGAATCTGAGACTGATCAAGCTGAGGGATTAGTCGCATGAGTTGAGCGGCTTGATCATCTACCTGAGGGGAGTGAATAGTTTGAGATGGGCCATCATCATCGTGACGATGACTCTCACTGGCGTGGACCGTGGCGACCCAAGGCCGGGTCGACTCCTCAAGGCGGTCGTGAGGAAGAGATTCCTCATAATCCTGGGAAGTGTAAAAGGCAGCATCCTGATTCTCATTGCCATAGATTGGGTTCAGATAGGACTCCATACTTGGAAAGTGGGGATGCCAAAATGAGGAAAGCCTGTCCAGACCTAAGAGACACCTTACCCTAAACATACACCTAATTTCCTAAACAAACAATCCTATGCTAACAAAAGGAAAGAGAAAATGTCTCACCCAAAGCAAGCAGTTGGCGATGATGATGGCTTCTTTTATTTGGTTTAAGTTTGCCTTTTAATGAGTTGATTTTTTTAGTAAGTTCTCTCAAAAGGAAGATTTCCTAAAGGGAGAAGGCTTCCAACTTCGGGTTTGACTAGGATTTCTCACGGACTCACCAATGAATGGATCCTAAATCTAGGTGGCGACAGGTACAACCAGCCCAGCGGCCGTGTGGGAATCCATGGTCAGCGGGGACTTTCGAAGGTCCTCAAACGAGCACTCTAGTCGGACACAAGGAATATGTGGCCGAGAGAGCGGGCTGTTGGGTTTTCCATATATCATGTTTTTGATGATCACATTAACATTCTTGAACATTGATTTAATGCAAAATTGATGTGTTAACTAACATGAAAAACACCATGAAAGTGATTGAGTTAAACATTGCTAAATCATACAATGTACATCACTAACAATGTATTTGCATGTAGGTGTACAAGCATGAAAGATGGAACTTTGAAGAGGCATTGAAAAGATGAGCAAAAGGCACAAAAATCTGTCAAAAGGTGTATCTGTCGACAGATGAACTCTACCTGTCGACAGATGCATACAGTCATTCCAAGACAGAACTCAGGTTTGCATCTCTGAGTGTATCTGTCGACAGATGCAATGTACCTGTCGACAGATACACACAGACAACCCAGGACAGAGCTCAGGTTTTCAATTCCTGAGTGCATCTGTCGACAGATGCAAACTGCCTGTCGACAGATACACTCAGAAACTCATTTTCCTGAAACCCAGTTCTCAGCCTGAGTCTGCCTGTCGACAGATGCAAGTGCACCTGTCGACAGCCGACGGAAACTTCAGATTTTGGGTTTCCAAATCCGGCCCCACTTGGGTGTTTCCTTCCTCCACGACCCCCACCTTTACCTAACACTATATAAGCATCCTTTTGGAGCCAATTTCGCAGAGAGCAGCCTCCCATCCAAGAGCCTCCAAGGGACCAAGAGGAAAAGCCCCAAATTGCTGCTCTGCTTCAACTTTCCGCCCAGATCGACGTGGAATCACCATCTATGCGGAGCTGAAGCCGGATCGTCATCAATTCAACCTTCTACATCGATCAATCTACATCCAATCGAAGTTTGAAGAGCGTTTGGACGATCCACGAGAAGAATTCCAACTGGATTTGTTCCCTAATTCCCAATTCTTCTCCATTTCATAATTTCCATCCAATCGTGTGTGTGTGTGGTTGTGTTTCGAGCATCCCTTGTGCTTGATTCACGTATTTGTGGTTGTTCTGATCGTGTTTCATCAGACAACGTGTGTGTGTTTGAGTTGTAGTGTTGAACTCGCTCATAAGCAGTCGTTTCTGCGTGTGTGTGTGGACGGTGGATGTAGGATACACGAGTTGTGTACTCCGAACCACCTTAAATCATCGTGTTCTGTGGTTTGTTCGCGTTTTGCGATAGATGATTGGTAGGCACGGTGTTCATACGCACGTTTGATTCCCTGTTTTCTCTTAAATCAACTCAAGCGGTCTCACACTTAATTGAATTTGAATCAAATTTCATTAAGATCGCTGTAGCATCGAAAAGAAGCCATCAATAGTTTAAAATTGCCGTAATCTATTCAACCCCCCCCTTCTAGATTACCGTATTGTGTACTTCCGCATAACTCTTCAATTGGTATCAGAGCGGGTTTCTCCGATTTACAGCTTTTCGTAATTTGATCTAGCGATCAGGAGATTTTCGATCTTATGGATTCTAGCAAAGGGTATATGGCCGAGGGACATTCAGTAACCAGGCCACCCTATTTTGATGGCACTGATTATCCTTATTGGAAAAACCGTATGCAGGTATTTTTGAGAGCTCAAAATTACGAGCTGTGGAAGATAGTCAGCAAGGGACCATACGTGTTGCCCGAGGATGAAGACACCTGGACGAAAGACCAAATAGCTAAAGGAACTCTCAACTGGAGCGCACTAAACATGATGCAATGTGCGGTGCATCCAAAGGAGTTCTCAAGAGTCTCCACATGCTCAACAGCAAAAGAGATGTGGGACAAGCTTGAACTCATTTACGAAGGTACGTCCGAGGTAAGGGAAACTAAAGTTAGCATGTTAGTGTCTGAATATGAAATGTTCAAGATGAAAACTGATGAAACCGTATCAGACATGTTTGCAAGATTCATGCTAATAGTTAACGGGCTAAAAGGTCTTAAGAAGGAATACTCTGAAAGTGACTTAGTGAGAAAGATCCTTCGATCTCTTACTTCATCTTGGAATACTAAGGCCACTGTCATTGAGGATTCCAAAGACCTTTCCAAAATGAAATTGGATGAACTAATTGGCTCTCTAATGACATATGAAATCAACATCAAGAGAAAAGAATTAGAAGAAAATCCTAGGAAGTCAATTGCTCTAAAAGCATCCAATAAAACATCAACAAGCTCCAAGAAATCTATTCAACAAGATAGTGATGAGCAAGAAACATCTAGTGAGAGTGATGATGGTGAAATGGCAATGCTCACTAGACAATTCAAGAAATTTTTGAAGTTCAAGAGGAGAGACACAGGTAATTCCAAACCCTTTCCTAAGAAAATTTTTTCACAGAAATATGAGTCAAACAAAAAATCTGACATTGTTTGTTATGAATGCAAGAAACAGGGGCATATGAGAGGAGAATGCCCGGAACTCAAGAAGAAGCTGAAGAAAGACAGATTCACCTCTAAAAAGGCCAAAGCAATGTTGGCCACCTGGAGTGATGAAGATGAAGATGAAGATGCACAAGAAACATCCGATGATGAAGAAGTGAAATGCTTGATGGCCAGGAGTGATGACTCCAGCGAGGTAAATTTCTCATTTGATGATTTCACTGCAAGTGAATGGGAGGAAGCATACACTACTTTATTTGAAAATTTCGTGAATATAGATCTGAGAATAGAGCATTAAAAAGGAAATGCAACTCCCTTGTGCATGATAAGAACAATGATGAACGAATTGCATTCTTAACAAAAGAATTAGAAATGATGAAAATTGATGAAAAAACTCATAATGAAGAAATGGATTGCTTGAAAATGAAATTGCAAGAAACACAAAAAGAAAAAGACTGTTTAAGCCATTCTATTGAATTCCTTCAAGAAGAACAATTGGAAACAAAGAAAAAGTTGGAACAAACTGAAAAGGAATTGAAAGAAAAATCTGAGGACCTAATGAAATTTGTAAAAGGGAAGCAAAATCTAGATGCAGTTTTGGGCACCAAAATACATGTAACCAAGCATGGGTTAGGATATCAACCAGTCAAACAAAAGAAAATAGGAGAATCATTGATCACCTCCTTTATTGATTCTAGCCCAAGCACAAGCAAGCATGCTCCCACAAAGCATAATTCAAGAAAGTCTCAGACCAAGCCAATATTACACAAACAAAATGTTCCCAACAAACAAAAGAAAAAGCCACCTGTCGACAGATACAATGGTGCCTGTCGACAGACAAGAACAGTTTCAATGAATAAACAGTCTATCAAGCAACAGAAAATTGAAAAGAAAATTCCTTCATGCAATGTGTGTAAAAAGATTGGTCATGATGAAAAACAATGTTGGAATAATCCAAAGAAACAAAAAGTCAAACAAGTTTGGATTCCTAAACATCTACTTTGTTGCATGAATGAAATTTTGGGACCCAAAGTAATTTGGGTACCAAAACCTCTTGTCTGATCCACATATGCAGGAATGCCTAGCAGCCCAACATCAAAACAAATGGTACTTGGATAGCGGCTGTTCGAGGCACATGACGGGCGACAAAGGTAAATTCTGTTTCCTAGTGGAGAAAGACGGAGGACAAGTCATTTTTGGAGGTAACAACAAAGGCCAAATCATTGGCACAGGTAATGTTGGTAAGTGTTCCTCCAATTCAATTGAAAATGTACTGTTGGTTGATGGCCTTAATCACAATTTGCTTAGCATAAGTCAATTATGTGATAGAGGTCACAACGTCATTTTTGAATCAAATTCATGTCAAATTGTTGATAAAGAAACAGGAAGTGTAAAATTTTCTGGAAAAAGAGTGAATAACATTTACTTAGTTGATTTAGATGATCCAGAAAATGACAACTTGTGTCTTGTTGCAAATAGACAGGATGAATTGACCTTGTGGCATCGTAGGCTTGGCCATGCGAGCTACAACGTGTTGCACAAGATCATGAAGCTCAAATTGGTAAGTGGACTTCCTGACATCTCTTTTAGCAACAACGAAAGTTTTTGTGATGCATGTGCACAGGGAAAACAAACCCGGAAGTCTTTCAAATCTAAAGCACCGGTAAGCACATCTAAACCATTTGAACTGTTGCACATGGACCTGTTTGGACCAACTAGAACTCTAAGTCTCAATGGCAAACGTTTTGGTTTTGTCATTGTAGATGATTTCTCTAGGTTCACATGGGTCAAATTCTTGGCACACAAAAGTGAAACACTCACAATCTTTCAAGAATTCTTTAACAAGATTGAGCATGGCAATGTGAATAAAATATGCTCAATCCGCACCGATCACGGGGGAGAATTTGATAACAATGCATTTTCTGATTTTTGCAGGCACCAAGGGATTGAACATCTGTTCTCTTCCCCAAGGACTCCAGAACAAAACGGAGTAGTGGAGAGGAAAAACAGAACATTGGTGGAAATGGCTCGCACTCTTCTGGTTGAAGGCCAACTCTCCAAAAGATTTTGGGCAGAAGCAGTGAACACTTCGTGCTACATTCTAAACAGAGCCATGGTAAGACCTGTGATAAAGAAAACCCCCTACCAGTTATTGAAAGGTAAGAAACCCAACCTTGGGTACTTCCGAGTTTTTGGCTCAAAGGTATTTATTCACAACAATGATAAATCTGATTTAGATAAATTTGAAGCCAAAAGTGATCAAGGTGTTTTTCTAGGCTACTCAGAACACTCTAGGGCATATAGGGTGTTTAACAATAAAACACGAACTGTGGAAGAAACTCCACATGTCATTTTTGATGAGACTTATGCCAAGTCTAACAGATTGAATGTTAACAGGATTGAAGAAGAGGATGAAGGAACATCGCTTAAGGATCTACAAGTCAAAGCAAAAGACAAATCTGAAGAAGATTCCAAGACCAAAGGTGGATATCTTCACCGGGACTACGATGAAGATGATGAAATAGCATTCAGAAAACAAGATGAAACACTTGAAGAGAATCCACCAGAAAGTGATCCTCCTGAAGAACAACATTCACAAGATCAAATTCCTCAAGGACAAGATACTCCCGGCCCTTCAACAATCACAAATGTGAGGTATTCCAAAGATCACCCACTTGATGATGTGATAGGTAGTTTAAATGATTCTGTTCAAACGAGGTCTCAAGTAAGAAAAATAATTGAACATGATCTTTTTGCCTTTGTCTCTCAAGTGGAACCCAAAAATGTTGAAGAAGCCTTAAAAGACAACTCATGGATTGATGCTATGCATGAGGAACTTGGTCAATTTCAAAGAAATAATGTATGGAGTTTAGTTCCTAAAACCCCTGAAATCTCTATCATAGGAACTAGATGGGTGTTTAGGAATAAACTTAATGAAGAAGGAAAAGTGATAAGAAATAAAGCAAGACTCGTAGCAAAAGGATATAGTCAAGAATTTGGTGTAGACTTTGAAGAGTCCTTTGCTCCTGTAGCCAGGTTAGAAGCAGTCAGAATTTTATTGGCATATGCATGCTCCCATAAGTTTAAACTCTATCAAATGGATGTTAAAACTGCTTTCTTAAATGGCTATATCAAAGAAGAAGTCTATGTCTCTCAACCACCAGGTTTTGAAAATTCTGAAATGCCTAACCATGTGTATAAATTGCACAAAGCTCTTTATGGTTTGAAACAGGCACCTCGAGCTTGGTATGATAGACTAAGCAATTATCTGGTAAGCAAGAGCTACTCAAGAGGTAAAGTAGACCAAACACTCTTCACTAAGAAAGTTCGCAATCACATAATTGTTGTTCAAGTTTATGTGGACGATATCATATTTGGTTCTACTAACCCTTCACTGTGTGAAGAATTTTCTAAACACATGCACAGTGAATTTGAGATGAGTCTAATGGGGGAGCTTCAATTCTTTCTTGGTTTGCAGGTGAAACAACATAAAGACGGATTCTTCATAAATCAAGAAAAGTATGTCAAAGAGCTTCTCAAACGATTTCAATTTGAGCAAGCTAAACCGGCCTCCACCCCAATGAGCACAAGCATCAAATTGGAAAATGATGAGAAAGGTAAACCGGTAGATGCAAAGCACTTCCGAGGTATGATTGGCTCACTCCTTTATCTTACTGCAAGTAGACCGGATATTCAATTTAGTGTTTGCCTTTGTGCTAGATATCAATCTAGTCCAAAGGAAAGCCATTTAATTGCAGTCAAGAGAATCTTCCGATATCTCTCAGGCACATGCAATTTGGGTTTTTGGTACCCAGCAGGCAGTAGCTTTGATTTGATTTCATATTCTGATGCTGACTATGCTGGATGTAAAATTGATAGAAAAAGCACTAGTGGATTTTGCCAATTCCTTGGCGGTTGCATGGTTTCGTGGGCATCCAAGAAACAACACTCGGTTGCTCTCTCCACTGCAGAGGCAGAATATGTCGCTGCAGGAAGTTGTGCAGCTCAAGTGTTGTGGATCAAAAGTCAGTTAGCTGACTATAATGTTCAAATTGGATGCACACCTATCCTATGTGACAACACAAGTGCTATCAACCTTTCAAAAAACCCTGTCCAACACTCTCGGACTAAACACATAGAAATCCGTCATCATTTCTTGAGAGATGAAGTTGCCAATAAAACCTTGGAACTTATTTTCATTCCCACAGAAAAGCAATTGGCTGATATTTTCACCAAACCCTTGTCTGAAGATAGATTCACATCCTTAAGAAGAGAATTGGGTTTGTGTAAAATGCAATGAAACTAACTCTCCATATTGGAGTACATGCTCTTTATGTGTGAATGACTATGTGGTATATCAAATGGTGAACTGTGGAAGAACAAGTTCGGCTTGTTTGGAAACTATCATCATGCGTGAGGAAATATTCTCCGCCAAGTATCCATAGTCCCATTACATATAAAGGTCCTGTACTTCACATAGGATTTTTAGTTTCCTTACATTTTATCATGTTAACTCCATGAGACAATGTTTTTTCTGTGACCATGTGCTTGTGTATGACCTTCCTTTCATGAACATGTTTGTCTTGTATCAAGTGCTTGTGTGAATCCTTGCTTAGATGTTGTGTCAACACGTGCACACACTATGGGGGAGTGAGTTAAGGATAGATGAGTATCTTATTGAGGAAACTCCTCATACATCTACTTGTTGAATTCTCACTTCCTTGAACTCAAAAGTGCAATCAATCTGAAACAAGAAAAATCCACTCTGTTCCTATCTGTCGACAGACACATTCCATCTGTCGACAGATTCAATCAGTCTTGTTCTGGCAGAAACCTCAACTCCTCAGTCTGTGTGCATCTGTCGACAGACAGACTTCTTCTGTCGACAGATACACACATTCTTCCTTACTTTTCAAATCCTTCTTCATACTTTTCAGGAAAAGTGTTCCTTAATTGATTTAAAGGTAAACCTTGGTTTGTTTGTGTGCAATATAACCCTTCATATCCACTTCATATCGAAGTCATGAACCAAGTCTAAATGTTGTTTGATGCATGACCTGATTAAGGTCTTTTTAGATCATTTTGAACATAATGAGCAAACCAAATGATTTTTAAACATCTCCTTTGAATAACTCCCTTGTCGTTAAACATGAATCTAAAATGATTTGAAAAATCAGAAAACTCTTGAATTTAATGTTCCACATTACAACTTGCCTAAAGAAATCTCATGTACTTGACAAAAAGCAAAAAAAAAAAAGGGAGAAAAGCTACCTATTTCTTCAGTTCAATCAACAAATTTGTTTTTCATTTGTGGGATGGAGGTAGAGCAATGATGAAAATCACTAAGTAACCGGGGACATGGGCATCACAAATGTCGGTCTTCGCGTCAAAAGGTTGTTTCATTATCTCTATACAATGGCTTGATGGACACTCACATTGAGTAACTGGGGGTATTGGCATCACAAATGTCTACCTTCACATGAAAAAGTGAAAGTGCTCCTCATTGCCACTCTTTTCCATCTTCGTTGCTTAAATCTTCCAAGATCATACCAGAAATAGAGTGAAGCCTCCGAAATTTTTTGTCAAGTCCAATGTGTTTCTTCGGTAAGACATTATTGTGGGCATTTAATTCAATTGTCATCTGACTATCATCTCTATTTAAATGCATGTTTGTCTTCAACGGCCTTAATCAAAAGAGTTATTTAATTTTCACTGGCTTTTGTGAAATGTGTTCCTCATGATCTAATTAAAGAACTTATCATTTTTAATTCAAAATCATTTTAGATTTGTGTCATGTCTTCATCTTAATGGATATGGATTTTTGTCTTGCACATACACCCACTTTGCCTTAAAACAACAAATGAACACTTGTCCCTTTGAAAAATTTTGACAAAAATCAAGTTTTCACCAAAAAGGAGCTATCTGTCGACAGATAGACTGGCATCTGTCGACAGACGACGGCCCAGATCCGTTTTTTCAGAAAACCCTCGCGCCGGTTCACCTCCTTTTTGTGGGGCCTTCCTTTTAAAACCCTCCAAGTCCATTCTAAGGCCACCCACGACCCTTTTTCACCCCTCCTCTCTTGTTCCCTCCTCCTCCTCTCCAAACCCCCTCTCTTTCCCCCTTCAGGGCTCCGTCTCCGACGATCCTGCTCCTCGTCTGGGATCCCTCCACTCTCCCTTCACACCATTCTCATCCTTCCTCCTGCGATGGCACCCAAATCGAAGCTTCTCGCTCGCCGTCGTCGCGCTCCGACGGACGCCGGAGAAAGCTCCAGGGCTCCTTCTGAACGCCGCAGCAAGCATCGTGAGGATCGGTTGCCGGAACTCATCGTTCCTCAAGGTCTCCGTCTTATCCGACCCAACGGCACCTTCAAGAAGATTGTCCAATCCCGGTATGTGGACTTCGAGTCCTTAGCACCGATGTTCCCCTCACTCCTACCTTATTTTGACACTCAAGGGTGGACATCCTTCTTATACTCCCACTTGCAATACTCTCCAACTGCCGTATCCGAGTTCTACAATAACTTAGGGCTTTCCGATCAGGGAGATATCTACTCTTCGGTGAAAGGCACTCGTTTTCGCCTCACCGCAAATCTTCTCTCCACAGCCCTTGAAATTCCAAACTCAGGAGTTGAAATCTTCAACTACAATCCCTCTGCTTCTGAGTACTATGAGCTTCTCACGTTGGAACCTTATGACACTACCAAGGAGATTGCTCGTCTCAACGCCAACTCCTTTCCTCCCTTGATCCGGATGATCCATCACATCTTCACTACCTTGATCGTCCCGAAGGATGGAAGTCGAGAGTTAGTCACCGAGGTCCACAAATCCTTGTTCATCTTTTTCCTCAAGTGTCAAGAAATCAATCTTCCTGAACTCATGATAAGCCTCATCCGTCGGTGTTTCTCTAACACCAAAAGATCAATGCCATATGCTTGCCCCATCACTTCTCTTCTTATTTTCCTTGGCATTCCTATCCCTCCAAGTGAGCTCATCTCACTAAAATCCCGAAGTGCCTTTGACCTCACTGCCGCCAACCGCATGGGCTACAAGATTGTAGACGGCGTCGTCACAAGGACTCTCAAGGGACAGGAACCACAAGGAGCTGAAGTGTCAACCGATGAAGAAGACAATGAAGATGTTGAAGCAAATGAGGGCAGTGATGAAGACCCTCAAGATGAGCAAATGCCTGACCAAGCTCAAGAGTTTGATGATGTACCTATGCCTCCACAACAATCCGTTCATGATTACTTGGCACAAATCCATCAAGAAATGATTTCAGGATTTGCTCGGATGACGTCAAGATTTGATCAAGTGGACGCTCGCCTCAACACTTTAGATGACCGTCTTGACCACCTCTACTCCGAGAGAGATGGATCCCGTCACCCTCCTCCTGCTGGACATGACGATGAATAGAGGGTCTCAGGGTCATTAGAGGTCACTAAGAGTCTTAGATGGGAATTAGTCTCACTTGTCTTGTCGTCTTTTGCTTGTTCATGTTACTTCCCTTTCTTGAGAGTCATGTAATCATTATCGCATGTACTGTGAAATTTCAATGATAAATCAATGAAAACTCAGTTCATGTTCTTTTGTCTCTAACTGTGCATGACTTGACTTTTTGCATGTTGTCAAAAAGGGGGAGAACATCAATATATGCATCAATTGAATATTTTTGTCATCATCAAAAAGGGGGAGATTGTTGGGTTTTCCATATATCATGTTTTTGATGATCACATTAACATTCTTGAACATTGATTTAATGCAAAATTGATGTGTTAACTAACATGAAAAACACCATGAAAGTGATTGAGTTAAACATTGCTAAATCATACAATGTACATCACTAACAATGTATTTGCATGTAGGTGTACAAGCATGAAAGATGGAACTTTGAAGAGGCATTGAAAAGATGAGCAAAAGGCACAAAAATCTGTCAAAAAGGTGTATCTGTCGACAGATGAACTCTACCTGTCGACAGATGCATACAGTCATTCCAAGACAGAACTCAGGTTTGCATCTCTGAGTGTATCTGTCGACAGATGCAATGTACCTGTCGACAGATACACACAGACAACCCAGGACAGAGCTCAGGTTTTCAATTCCTGAGTGCATCTGTCGACAGATGCAAACTGCCTGTCGACAGATACACTCAGAAACTCATTTTCCTGAAACCCAGTTCTCAGCCTGAGTCTGCCTGTCGACAGATGCAAGTGCACCTGTCGACAGCCGACGGAAACTTCAGATTTTGGGTTTCCAAATCCGGCCCCACTTGGGTGTTTCCTTCCTCCACGACCCCCACCTTTACCTAACACTATATAAGCATCCTTTTGGAGCCAATTTCGCAGAGAGCAGCCTCCCATCCAAGAGCCTCCAAGGGACCAAGAGGAAAAGCCCCAAATTGCTGCTCTGCTTCAACTTTCCGCCCAGATCGACGTGGAATCACCATCTATGCGGAGCTGAAGCCGGATCGTCATCAATTCAACCTTCTACATCGATCAATCTACATCCAATCGAAGTTTGAAGAGCGTTTGGACGATCCACGAGAAGAATTCCAACTGGATTTGTTCCCTAATTCCCAATTCTTCTCCATTTCATAATTTCCATCCAATCGTGTGTGTGTGTGGTTGTGTTTCGAGCATCCCTTGTGCTTGATTCACGTATTTGTGGTTGTTCTGATCGTGTTTCATCAGACAACGTGTGTGTGTTTGAGTTGTAGTGTTGAACTCGCTCATAAGCAGTCGTTTCTGCGTGTGTGTGTGGACGGTGGATGTAGGATACACGAGTTGTGTACTCCGAACCACCTTAAATCATCGTGTTCTGTGGTTTGTTCGCGTTTTGCGATAGATGATTGGTAGGCACGGTGTTCATACGCACGTTTGATTCCCTGTTTTCTCTTAAATCAACTCAAGCGGTCTCACACTTAATTGAATTTGAATCAAATTTCATTAAGATCGCTGTAGCATCGAAAAGAAGCCATCAATAGTTTAAAATTGCCGTAATCTATTCAACCCCCCCCTTCTAGATTACCGTATTGTGTACTTCCGCATAACTCTTCACGGGCGTCGCTGAGGAGGACAACCTAAACTAAGAATATGGAAATATGTGTGCAAATCCTAGGTGCACCGGAGTGCATGCAAAATCTAACCTAAGATTAACAAAACAGAAATCGTGCCGACCTGCTCTCAGAAGCAGAAGGCGACAAGCTCCCTGTCGCGACCAAGATCGCGACAAGAGGATAGTCACGTTCCTCTTCACAGTGGACAGAGAACAAGATCGACCTGATTATGCACAAAAAACCAAGACAACCCTATAACATGGACGACCGACAGACTCTTAGAAGCATGGAATAGGCTTCAAACAGTTCAGAATATGGATGGAGTATGTGAAATAAGCCCAAAAGAACAGGAATAGATGAAATAGGAGGCACTGACCTGATCGTGACAAGGACACTATTGCCATCCTGATAGCAACACTCGAAATGTCGCGTCCTGACCAAGCACACAAGATTCAAAATAGCATTAAAAATTGACGGATGGACAACACATACCTGGTGGTGACGCTCTTCCTGTCTCTTTCCTTATCACGACGCCTTTCTTGTTGCTACTGTTTTCGCGACGTGCTCAACGTCGCTTCCTCACCCAGAGCAACCGAACTCAAGGCAACAGTAAAGATGAACGAAAAAACACAAAACTTATGGAAGAACCACACACATGGATGACTAAAGGCGGCAGGGAAAGACAGCAACAAGCACGATGGGCACTAGAGGTCCCACCGTGATCACCAGAAGGTGTAATCACGGGATTTGCTCCCCAAAAATGATGATTAGGATAGGGAAAATATGACCGTGATCGCCACCAAAATAGTTGCAAAACAAGTATGTGAAAGAATACGTGTGTGACGGCCCTCATTATACCGGTACGGTTATACCAACCCACGTCAGTATAGCGAGTGCTGCCAGCCATAGTGGGACATTTACCCAACGATACAAACAGCTGAGATACACACGAATATATATAACAGAGTAGCGGAAGTAAAAGAGAACTATCTCCATTCATTCATCATCCACATTAAACATACATGCAGCTTACAATTTGCAAAAAGGAACTAAAGTTCACATGAATTAAATTGCTGAAATAGAGATACAAAATGTCCACATATTACATTCTTTTAATGATGATCCTAATACAATGTTCAAGTACATACTAAGAAGTACACAATCACAAGGATCTCAAAAACTGGCTAGTCTCCACGCTCGGAGTCCGTCTCTGCTGCCTCCTCCGAGGGTACTGTGTCACCAACTATACCTGTACGCCGAAGCAAGGAGTGAGTCCAGGGACTCAGCAAGTAACACTATGCATGATATACACGTACAAGTTCTAGTGGTTTCTACACGCACATTACACTTTGCAACACATAGCATGCTAGTCCATTCAAGTTTTCAACCTATCATGAAGGTTCTACAATTTTATACATAACGCATGCTTTCAGATTTCAAAAATAACATTCACCTATCACATGGTCTCTATTCAATTCACTCATGAGACTTTAATCAAAACGTGAGAGCTATTGACGTGAACAATTTACATACATGAACGGGGAAACATAATTAGCATGGATTTCCACATGTTCTTCAGTACATACTTAACTTTTTCACATGCTTAAGGTTGCTGACCTCACATGGTCCAATGACTATAAACCTACACATGAAAGCTACAACGTTGCTTAAACATAACACATGAACAATCCATCATGCCATTTTACTCACATACTCATTTGTTGTTCCTAACATGGATTCTAAACACTTTTGCACACACAAACATGAGGATAATAACATGCATTTTCTGAATTCACTTGGTTTCAGATTTAGTTTCACATGGTTTCTATAACACATTTACATATCTAAGATTTCACATTTTTCTTTACACTATTTCCCTCTTTCACATGGTTCACTTTACGCATACACATTCACATATCACTTACACATTTACACATTACACTTTACACATGTTTTAGTGCCGTGACACATAGTCCAAACCACCAAAGAAGGACACAAACACATCACATCACATAGACGCCATCTAGGCAATACAATGGCGACTCTTGGACTGCGCAGACCGGGAGAACAAGTCTCCACCCTAACCAGTGGTACTTGTCCACCTCCAGGATTTCCCCCTAATGCCCTTAGGGTCACTTAACACAATGAACTTTCTCAGGGGGACTTTTCCCTGATACGGCTCCACTGCCTTCTCGGAAGCAGTATCACATTGGCACAGTTTACACTTTTACACATTTACCGTTTTACACATGGTTTTACACTTGACACTCTTCATCTCATTCACTTTCTTACTCACATGAACACCTCTGTTTTTCCTAACATGGTACTACAGAGTTTTCAAGATTCAACACATAGTAAACACACCAATCATGCTGGGTTTAAACAAAATCTAATCACGTTTCGATCATATGTATGAATTATTCATATTTCACATGAAAACACATAACTTTTTATTTACTGTTCCAATTAACCTGAAATTTTAACCACATGCTGTTTTCGGGTTCCAAATCATACCCTCAATTTTTCAGATTTTTCTGAGCTAAATGGGATTTACAGAAAATCAAACACCTAATTAGCATATTATTCACAACTTAAGCTAACATGGAGTTTACACATCATGCAATTTACCACTTGCTGTTTAACCATAAGCTACCAACATATGCATGAAATTAGAGTACAAAATTTCCCTAATTCATACATCTATGGATTTAACACTACGAATCATTTTTACATACTTCTATTTTATCGAACCGAAACTATTCACAAATTGCACAATCATGGATAAGTTTCCTAAATTTTCAAACACACATGCTGACCCACAATCTTCATGATTAGACCGAAATCAAGGCATTCACATTAATTCTAGTCATGGAACATGGGTTTGCAAAATTATCTACAAGTCATGCTCACAAGTTTAAAGACACGATTTTCCACATTCACCATCACACACACCACAAATGATAACCTACGTAGCGTATAGGAATACCATATATCCTCATCACGGAAATCATAACGAAATTAACATATAAGAGGGACAGAACAGCTCACTGTTCTGTCCTGAAGAACTAGACGGCGGTCTCTGGCCGCTGACTCATAGTCAGCGGCATGGTCGATGGACGCCAAGGAAAAACTGGGCGTCCAGGGACCTTGCCGTTTACTCAGGTCTGTGCAGAAACACAGACCCGAGCTCTGAAATTTGGGTGAAATGGAGGGTCTAGGACTCGAGGAAAATTTCATAAAAATCATAAAAACCTCCTAGACTCATACGGGAACACCATAGATAGGTTACTTGCCTCTCTAAAAATCCTCCAAGAGATTTATGGCTCGAAGAAGACCTCCTTGGGCAGTTCCAAGAAGTTGCAGAAGTGCCTCCAAGATTGCCTTCCTCCGAGCTCCTGGGTGATCTCCACGCCGAGGGGATGATGGGGAGGCCTTCCCCTATGCTTCAGCTTCCTCCTTGATGCAGAAGATCTTCAAATGAACCTCCAAGGGGTCGGATTTGGGGGTTCAAAAATGGGTTTTTCTCACAGCTCACCTAGGGTTTTTCTTTCTCACTTCTCTCCTCTTGCAAGGGTGAAGGGAAGGAATGGGGAGAGCCATTTCGGGTTCAGACCTAAAGAGGGCCTTTCTCCCACTCACTAGGGTGATGAGACACCCTCAGAGCCGTTGGGGGACATCCCCCCAATGGTTGCCATGCCTTGCTTCAGAAGACAGCAGCTCTGCTGCGCATGCAGGCCAGAGAAGTCGACGTCCAGATCGCTAGACGCCGGAATTAGGGTTGGCGTCCAGGGCTGGACGCTAACACCACCTCAACGGCCTAGGGATTGACGCCAATAGGGCCTTCGGCCAGAACCCTAATTATGCAGAAAACCATGCATACCAAGCTTCTATACATGCAATAAGTACATGGTATTATATTCACACTATCATCATGCAATACATACACTATTTACGTTTAATATAAACACATGTACACGTAATTATGCTATTTTAATACCTACGTAAATACGTACATACATACTCAACACAATATACACACATAAATACGAAAAATACGACGAAAAATTCGAGGGTCTAACTGCCTTGTTAAAGGGAAAGTGAATACAGAAAGTGTACCTGACCCTGAGAACGCGCTAAACCCATCGCCTTCCTTATACCTGAATGCGCCAGACAACCTGTCGCCTTTCAGGTCGCGACACCCGGATGGTCGCCTTCTGCTTCAGAGGATGAAGACCGTGGGTTCTTTCTCTTTCTTCTCCTCATCCGGCCAAGGGGTAGGAGCCTCATGCTGCTACTATCTTTTGAACCCTGCCTAGAACATCAAAACAAAGGGAAACCCATTAGAGAACTCGTTTATGAAGAATCTATCCCAAAAATATGAACAAACATGAATTAATTAGAGGGAACTCACGTGGGGTGGGGTTTTAACCCCTTTGGGTGATTGAAATAGGTGTGTGTGGAGTGTTCTAATGCAAAACTACGAAGAAAACAGATCTATGTATGCATGAATGAAGAGAAAAGGGGTGAAGATGAAGAGGAAGAAAGCATAAGCGGGGAGAAATCGCCCTGGTGGGCACTTCTTGGTCGTCTGGAGGTGAAGAACTCTTCTGAGAAGTTGGAGCTCTCTCAGAGACGAAGACACAGCCGAAAACCTTGCCCTAAACGATGTTGTATAGAGAGACTTATACCCTATTATTTCTGAACGGGTTGGGAGGAGAATAATAGGCAAGGGCTCGATTTTAGGCAAGCATGCTCACGCAATGGCAATTGGATCTCGGAAAGGAAGCATTGAAGAAGATTTCCTCAAAATTTGGAATGATTTAGACGCTTCTAGGTCAATCAAAACTCGGAATATTCATTAATAGCAAGTGTCCAAGTCATGCTCGGAAAGGGTACGTTGCACGGAAACCAGAACGCGACGGACGCATGGTCGCTATCAGATAGCGACACCTCGATACGTCGCCTTCCTTACAAGGAAAGGTTTTGAACATTTTTCTGGCGATTTTTTAGGGAATTAAAATGCCAATTAAGAATGCGACATATTGAGGCGTTGCCTTATGAACTAGAACGTGACATGGATATTGTCGACTTCTGGAACTTTCAACATGTGGCCATAAAAAATGTCCAATTTCCTCGCACGAGTATCAGATTGATGCACGGTTTGAAGCATTGGACTCCTAACCCATAGAGCTACGAGATGATGAAGAATACGAGTGGATTTGACTAGGAAGAACTCACCAGGGTGATGAACTAATGAAAAGATAACATGATCGGAGAAAGCCAGCTTGACAATGATGAGCCAACGTGGGGCATCAAATGATATGACAAGGAATTTGGCTCGACTTATGGGCCAGAAATGGGTGTCTACAGTCATGAGTTCTGCAAATTCTTTACACAAAGAAGTTTTTGTTGATCCAAAAATTATATCATCAATGTAGATTTGAACAATTAGGATATCATCATTTTGTACTTTGGTGAAGAGAGTTTGGTCAACATTACCTCTCGTGTAACCTTTACCTGTGAGGAAGGAATTCAACCTGTCATACCATGCTCTAGGAGCTTTCTTAAGTCCATAGAGTGCCTTGTCAAGCTTGAAAACATGGTTAGAAAATTCTATACATTCGAAACCAGGTGGTTGTTCTACAAAAACCTCTTCTTTTATTAGACCATTCAAAAATACACTTTTTACATCCATTTGTTAAAGTTTGATGTTGTGTGCACATGCAAAAGAAAGCAAAATCCTGATTGCTTCTTGCCTGGCTATAGGAGCAAAGGATTCTTCAAAATTAATCCCAAATTCTTGGTTATAGCCTTTTGCAACAAGTCTAGCCTTGTTTCTTAGTATTTTGCCTTCTTCGCTAGTTTTATTTTTGAAGACCCATTTAGTTCCAATAACACTTTGTGAAGAGGGTCTTAGAACCAAATGCCACACTTTGTTTCTTTCAAATTGATTTAATTCCTCTTGTATGGCATTTATCCAAAAATTTTCTGTTAAAACATCTTCAAAAATTTTGGGTTCCATTTGTGAAACAAGGGTCATTTGATCCATTTCATTAATAAGCTTAAAGTGAGATCTTGTTCCAGGTGGATCAAGCAAATTACCAATTATGTTATCTTGAGGATGGTCTCTGAGCATTCTGATATTCAATAAATCATTACCTTCATTGATAGTTGAAATTTCTTACTCATCTTTTTCACTTTGATTCTTATTTGTACTTGATCCCTCTCCTTGCTAGTTGTTTTGGTCTTTATTTTCAAGAAAATCTCCATCATCTTCTTCTCTACAGATATCATCATTGAATTCATCAAAAGTTATGTGAGGAGATTCTTCAACAGTTTGATTTTTGACATTGAAAACCATGTAGGCTCTAGAGTGATGATCTGAGTAACCAAGAAAAATACCCAACTCAATTTTGGGTTCGAATTTATCCAAATCACTTTTGCCATTGATTAAAATAAAACATTTTGTTTCAAACACTCTAAAGTGGGCAATGGAAGGTTTCTTACCTTTCAGAAGTTCATATGGTGTCATTTTTCTTAGAGGCCTTACCATTGCACGATTTATAATGTAGCATGATGTATTTACTATTTTTGCCCAAAACTTTCTGAGCAAACCACTTTCCACCAGCATGGTTCTTGCCATTTCTACCAGGGTTTGGTTTCTTCTTTCCATTACTCCATTTTGTTATGGAGTTCTGAGTGATGAGAATTTGTGAGTAACTTCTTCCTTCCTGCAAATATTTTCAAAATCAATATTCTCAAACTCACCACCATGATCAGATATTATAGAAATTGTTTTGAATTTTCCTTCTTGCATGATTTTCTTATAAAATTCCAAAAATTCCATGAATGCATCACTTTTGTGAGTAAGAAAGAATACCCAAGTAAATCTTGAAAAATCATCGACAAGCATAAATCCAAATCTTTACCCATTAAGACTATTGGTCCTAGTGGGTCCAAACAAGTCCATGTGAATGAGTTCGAAAGGTTTGGATGATTGACTTTCAGATCTACTTTTGAAGGATTTTCTTGTTTGCTTACCTTGAGTGTATGCTTCACAAATCTTGTTATTTTGCTTAAAAGAAATTTTTGGTAGTCCTCTTACCATGTTGAATTTTACCAGTTTGTGCAGTATATTGTAGCTAGCATGGCCTAGTCTATGATGCCAAAGACATGTAAGATCATTCTTATTAGTAGTAAGACACAAATTATCATTTTCAGGATCATCTAAGTCAATTATGTACACATTATTGACTCTCTTACTAGTGAATTTGATAGAGTCTGAATTCAGTTCAAAGATGGTACAGACAAGAGAGTCAAAAATTACCTTATATCCTTTGTCACAGAGTTGACTTATGCTCAGTAGGTTATATTCCAGTCCTTCTACCAAAAGAACAACATTAATAGAATTAGAAAGATTCTTACCTACTTTTCCTGATCCAACAATTTTGCCTTTGTTGTTTCCTCCAAAAGTCACATGACCAACTATCTTTTCAACCAACAAGCAAAATTTATTCTTGTCTCCTGTCATATGTCTTGAACAGCCACTGTCAAGATATCACTAGTTTTTTTCTTTTTTGTAAGACATACCTGCAAAACATTTTAAAAGAGAGTCTTTGGAACCCAAGTACATTTGGGTCCCCTCAAATCACTTAATTCAAATACACATGATAACTTACTCTTTGGAATCCATGCTTGCCTTTTTATTGTTGAACTGGTGTTGTTTTTTACTCTACTTTGTTTTTCATCCTTTTTCTTATTCCCAAAAAATTTTGGTTCCTTGTTCCTATGAAAGATCCATGGGAAATCATGACCACTGAACCACCTGGAGTAATTTGGATGACTGGGCCTTGCAAAAGTTTGAGGATGTGCCGAAACTTTGGAGGTGTTATGTCGACCTTTTCAAGTCCATCCAGACTTTCCCTAGGTTCTGGCAAATACGAGTGTTGACTTGCCATATGAGGTGTGTCGACCTTCCTAATCATGTGGTTGCCAATATTGTTTCCAGTGATGTATTTGTGTTGACCTGGTATACATAGGGTGTCGATGCACTTGACTATGATTGGTCTTTCTGTTTGAGCAGAATTGACCTCCTCTGTATTCAGTGTTGACCTTGCCTTTTCCTTTGGATTTTTCATTCTCAGAATTTTTAACATCTTTATTTTGCTCATTTCTCTGAATTTTTCTTTCATTTTGTTTGACTTTAGATGAAGATGCTTATGTGCTTGTTGAGGAAACAAATGTGATTGTTTTCAACCCAATTTCTTTTTTCTTGGTGGGGTTGAACCCTAACCCTTCTTTGTAAAAATTCACTTTTGTTCCTAACAGAGCCTCCAGATTATTTTTACCACTAACAAATTTCTCCAAAGCCTCTTGTCTGCTAGTTACCTCCTTTTGAAGTTTTTCTATTTCTTTCTTCATTTCAGTATTCACACTCTTGATAGCATCATATTTTTCAACAGACAATTCCATATCTTTTTCATGCTTAATTTCCTTTAGCTTCAAGTCTTCAATGTTTTCTTTTAATGCATAGATTTCTTTTGCAAGTTCCTCTTCATTTTCTTTCATAGAAGTGTTATGAACAATATGATTTATCTTTCTCTTAAGAGCTTTGTTTTCTCTTTTAACTTTATCATACTAGTCCAGCAATTCAAAATAGACCTTCTCCCAATCACTAAAAGAAAAATCTTTAAAAGGAGATGTTACCTCATTTTCATCTTCTTCTCCTTCCTTAGTCATTAAGCAAATTCTAGTGTCTGTTTCATTAGCTTTTGAGCTCTCTTCTGCATTATCATTTTCCTCTTCACTCCAAGTTCCAACCATTGCCTTGGGCTTGTTTCTCTTCCATTTGGGGTAAGCTTTCTTCTGAAGCTCAGGGCATTGTGATTTGACATGTCCTGGTTTCCTGCAGTTATAACAAATGATTCTGTCAAATCTTTTGTTCATAAATTGTTTAAATTTTTTAGAACTACTTACTTGTGGTCTTCCTTTCAGAAATCCCTTACGTTCCTTTTTCAGGAATTTTCTAAACTTCCTTGTGATAAATGCAAACTCACTTGAGTCATCTTCTGAGCTGGATGACTCACTTCCATCAGACATTTCTTTGATGTTGGGACTTGCTTTGAGGGCCAGTGGTTTCTTTTTCCTAGCATCCTCTTATGTTCTCTTCAATCACAATTCATATGTCATTAAGGAATCGATCAGTTCATCAACAGTTGTAGTTGCCAGATTCCTATACTCTTCTACAACAGTGGCCTTTGTATGCCAAATTGGAGTCAAAGATGTAAGAATTTTTCTAACTAGTTCATGCTCAGTGTATGTTTTTTCTAGATTCTTTAAGCCATTTGTCAATAGTGTCAACCTACCATACATCTCTGAGATGGTTTCATCATTTTTCATTCTAAAGGTTTTATACTCAGAGATTAACATATTGGCTTTAGTTTCCTTTACCTCAGAAGTACCTTCATAGATTACCATTAGATGATTCCATACTTCCTTGGCAGTGGCTCATAAGGAAACTCTTGAAAATTCTGTAGGATGGAGAGAGCACAACATGATGTTCATGGCACTCCAGTTAGCATTAGACTTCTTGATTTGCTCTGGAGTCCATTTTTCTTCATCTTCTGGGAGCTCATATGGTCCACTACTGACCACTTTCCAGATTTGATGATCCTAGGCTCTTAGGAAAATTTGCATGTGAGTTTTCCAGTAGGCATAGTTAGTTCCATCAAAATAAAGAGGTCTATTTACATAATGACCTACTGTGATGTATCCTCTAGAATCCATTCCATAAGAAACTCTCTTGGCTGTTAAACCACAGTAATGGAGAGTCTGCCTTTGATACCACGTGTTAGATGTGGAATGTATATCTAGAGGAGGGGGGGTGAATAGATATAGGCCTTCATTCAAAAAATCATGAAGCATATTTTATGATCTGAGATTCAACAAATGCAATAGCACAAACCACCATCAAACCACACAATGCAAGCAAGATTTTAAGGTGATTCGGCTCCGGTGTGGAGACCTACATCCACCCCTCACTTAACTAAGTGAGGCTATACTAAAGCAACTCAAATGAGCAAAACTACTCTCCAAACCACTGATTGACAGCTTAAGACATCTGTTGGCTAACAGCTTGACACAACTGCTGACTCACAACTTGAATACAAAAATCGGATCCCACAATTCACACAGAATTGAGATCAAACAAGTCTCACTCTTCCAAGTGCGAGAACAACACCTCTATCTCCAATAGAAGCCCTCAGTTGGATGAAGTAAACAAGAAGAGATAAAATCAAACTAAAGAAGTTTGAAGTGTATGATGAATTGGGTCAAACACTAATGTTGCAGCGGAGCATAAATCTTCTGCTCTGATTTGAATTGCTCTACAGACTTGAGATGATGATTGTCGAGTTGGAGTTGATTGCTCTGAGCCTCTTAACCAATTGCTAAATGATCTACTCAAATTCGAACAGAGATTAGATTTTCTACTGATGGAGTATCTGCAAATTCGAAGCCATCAATCCTCCTAGCACGACACAATCATAGCATCCTCCATGATAGATCTCATCTCTATCCCTCTCTCTCTCAAGATATTTTCTAGTGCTTTCTCTGGAAGGCCTCTGGCTCTCCTCAAATTCCTTGCTGCGCAGATCTTTTTCTTCCCTTTGCATGTTACTTTTATATTTGTCCTATCGGGTCCCATCAGATCCCAGAATCTTTTGCCGCCAAAAAGTTCTTCTAGAATCTTGTACAATGCGCCAGAGAATCTATAACACCCCAAAATTTATTTATTGAAAAATTAGATAAATGTGATGATTTTTGGTTGACAAACACAATCATTTACATGGCATATAATTATCTTTATTTTAGGAATTATCATTATATTAATAAAATTATTACAGTGTTGTATTCAGAGGTGCGCACTCCGATAGGACGTCACCGGAATTCGCTATCAGAATTGAAATCTACAAACACCATAAATTCTAGAAAAAATGTGCTAGTCTTAGAAATGTAAATATCCAAAATTATAGATGCGCGGATATCAAGATTAAGTCGACACAATAATTTTCTGGGCAATTTTTACTAGGTGAAAAATTAAACTAAAATCCCCATAATTTGTAAAACCTTCCAATTAGCTTATGTTTGAAATGTCAACTTGTTTGGACATCATTTGGATACAAAAACATAGGGACAAATGGATCATCTAAATTATCTCCTATTGACGTTAACTATTTTTTTTTAATAATTGCTTACGTAGTTTTGGCTACGTAAGGCTCATCTCACCAGGGGTAAATAGTTTACACGTAGTTTACTACGCATGCATGAGGTAAAAATCCATGGTAAACGTGGCTTTGGGAGGGGAAAGATGGGTTTTACGACTACACATGTATGGCTACGTGCCATACATGCATGGAACCCGAAAGTTTATATAAACCTCCCCTTAACCCTTCGTATGGGCTTTTACCCACTTGTTCCTCCATCCATCTTGTTGTTGCCGTTGCTCTGCTAAAGCTACTGTTGTTGCTTTGTCATAGTTGTTGTTGCTGCTTCTACTGTAGTTGCTGCTGCTATTCCTCCTACTGTAGTTGCCCTTGCTGCTACTCCTTCTACAGCACCAGCCGTGGCTACCACTTCCACAAGTTTTCTTCTTCTTCCTACTGCTATTGGTTCCTTCGTTGAGGAGAGAAGAAGGACCCTCATCTTTCCTAAGTCAAATAGGATTCTCTCCTTCTTGTCTCCTTCTTTTGTTAAGAACTTCATGTTTAAGAGTTTTACCACGTTGATACTTAGACTTGGGTTCTGTAAACATCCTTAGGAATACTTTTATTATCCATTGTAATCATGTTTTAGCTAATGATCATGTCATATCCAAGCATACTTGTGGAGAACTTCTTACTAGATGCAAGGAAAAGAAAACTTCTTAGAAGTGTTGTATATATAGTAATCATCCTTTCATAAGTTTCATGCCACTCATGTGTAAGGCTTGTACTCCTACTGTTCTATTTCTTTCCTTCATGTAAATGGTGTTTAGAAATGTAAATAAGACCCATTAGGTGTTGTTCACCATGCTTAGAATCATAGGAACACTTAGAAGAGTCTCCCGAGGTGATGTTAAACCATTTCTGGTAGATCAACCTACGACTGTCGACAGATAGAACCCATCTGTCGATAGGTATCATGCTTCCAGAACCCATAAATGAAGAAACACCAGTAGATGTCGATAGACAGACTTCATCTGTCGACAGATGGCCTCCATCTGTCAACAACCACTTGGCCTGTCGACAGACAGGGACCAGATTCCAGAATGTGGTTCTGGATGGTTAGTGGCTGTCGACAGCCACTCTTTGGCTGTCGACATACACTATTCTGTTATGCTATCCAGATCCACTTCTTGTCCAACTCAAAGTGACACACTTTGGTATTAACCAAACAAGTTGTTTCCCTCATTTTCTTGGATTCCAACTACTTTAACACTGAGAAGAATCATTCAATTTCTATCTACACCAAATTATGGAATGTTCTTGGACACTCCTATGTATGAATGATTCCTACGTGGCTACAATCCTTCTGAAGTCATTGGCATTGACTCCCAACCCTTTTGCTACATGTGAAATCTTGAGTACTTGTGTACCACACTTGAATATTTAACAGAAATGATTTGTGATGACAACTTTGGGTCTTTGGACTCAATTGAGATATATGCTTGTGCAAGTGGGGCTGATCCAGTCCCGGGAGAAGCACTCGAATTCGTTTACTGGCCGTACGGAACGATAATAGATCTCTTGGATGTTTGGCATTGCATCATACTTGCTTGATTGGTCATCATCTTATTTTATCATGAGTTGAATATGTACTTGAACTAGAATGTGATTATTATCCTGAATTCTTTTCTATGCAAATTTAACTCAATACTCTCGTTCTACAATTGTTATTTAATTGACATGGTTATACAATCATCCTTGATGTTCAGCAGTGCTACCAATTAAGTTTCTTGCCCAATTCTTTTGTTATATTAGTCCTTTTGATTAGAAGAGTGAATCCTAGTGGGCTCGTTAGCTCATTAAATCTTACTTTTTCAGATGAACATGATGAGCCTAGCACTTAAGGGGGTGTGCTGAGTGGGTCAACCAATCAACAGAGTCTCTTAGATTACCTTTCTACTATTGTAGTTAGAAGAATGGAAATGTTATTTTGTTTTCTTTTTCTTACTCCTCTTGTGGATTGTTACGAGGAGTATTATGTATGTAAAGCTTCTGCTATGATGATGTCAGATGTATAAAAATATAAGCTCTATTTCTTAAGTCTATTTTTCTGTCATTTCTGATAAATAGATATTTATTAGGATGTAACAGAAAATTTGGTATCAGAGCTTTAGGTTCCGTAAACCTAGGGAATGACCAGTGAGAAATCTGGGATTAGTTATAAAGGTAATAGTGATTTTGTATATGTGCATATACTTAATTTGTTGTTTGCTATAGAATGGATATGAATGCTCAAGAACGGCTAGTGTCTGTAATGGAATTACTCCGACAAGATGTGGAGTTATATGCTCAGGCCCAGAGGGAAGCACATGTGTAAATAAAGGAGGAAGTGTTGAAGCTAATTGCTGGCATATTTCTAGCGGGAAATCCCCGTACTTCCTTGGAGACTATGACCCAAATAATGTGCAATCTAGATAGTCTTAAGTTTGGACAAGATATGCTGCTCCATCAGGTTAAAGGATATTGGGAGGTACAATCTGAAGCAGCAAGAGAGCTATATCATGGGCCTGGGGGTGATCAACAGTCGTCCGTGGAATCTGCCACATAAACCTGAAGTAAGCTAGGAAATTAGAAACTTACTTTTGTTAACCTCGCCTTTTGTTAGTAGTAACTCTACATGTATATGTGTAATGAGAGGTTAAAGGTGGTGATAAAGTTGTAAATATTTTTGGCTTACTAAGGATGATGTAAATATTTTCGGCTTATTAGGATAAGAATGATGGTGATGTAAATATTTTTGGCTTGTTAATGAAAAGTATGTATGTTATGAGATAACAGAAAATTTGTTTGTGATAAATGTGTGTATTGATTTGGGTGATGATATTAATGTATGAATTGTTGGATGTCTCAGATATTTTCTTAAAATGGTTATGGAAGGAGGCATTGTAAACTAGAAGAAGATGGAAAACACTATGCATGATCTAACACGAGTGATGAGGACAGTGGCTAAGAACAACACTCATAATGGAACAAATCTGTTTAAAGATATCCGAAGTCTACATCCTCCAAGGTTTACAGGTAGCACGGATTCGGATGAGGCTGAAAATTGGTTAAAAGGCATTGAAAGAATTTTTAAGGTGATTTGATGTGCAGAAGAGGATAAGATACGTTTAGCAACATTCTAATTGGATCGGGATGCCCGCGCATGGTGGGAGACAGTGGAATCTACTATAGAGGATCCAAACCAGGTAGGTTGGGAGAAATTTGTGGAGTTGTTCAATGATCAGTATTTTTCCAAGGTGGTTCAAGAGAGGAAGGCTAATGAGTTTGCTAATCTAAAGCAACTCAGAATGACGGTGTCGGAATATGAGGCATAGTTTGCTTGACTATCTAAGTACGCTTCTCATCTAGTAGCCACAGAGAAATTGAAAGCAAAAAGGTTTATGAATGGTTTACGTCCAAACTTCATTACTCAGCCAACGCCTCATTTAATTACCACATATTTTGAAATGGTTAATAAAGCCTTGGCTTTGGAAGCTGCCAATGAAACAATGGAAAAGAATAGAGGGAAGTCCAGTGAAAGTTCTTCTACGACTGACCGTAAAAGGAAGTTTGAGATGGAAAATGCCCCTAAAGTACAACAGTCCACCAAGAAAGTAGGAAAAGCTCCAGTTGGGAATAAGGACCTTTGTCGACATTGCCATCTCAGTGGACACAAGACTGAGAATTGTTGGCGTAGGTTGGGTGCTTGCCTCCGATGTGGAAGTAATCAACATCGGATTCCTGAATGTCCTATGTTGAAGAATGCACCAGCAACTTAGAATTCCCAAGCCAAACAAGGACGTCTACAAGCTATTCAGGAAGTGGAACCTGAATCTCCGCAAGAGGGCGGACTTATTGAAGGTACACTTTTAGTAAACTCTAAACCTGCGTATGTTTTATTTGATTCGGGAGCTACACTTTCCTTTATTAGTCAAGAATTTGCTAGATCCTTAGGAATACAATCAGTTCCATTACCTGTACAACTGGAGGTAGCTACTCCTCTAAGTGAGGGTAAGAAACTCAAAGAATATTACCCTGCCAGTCAGATTCTAGTTAAAGAACATAATTTTTCGGGTGATTTGATATGCCTTGAGATGTGGGATTATGATGTAATCCTTAGGGCAGATTGGCTATCTAAACACCATGCAAATTTGGATTGTCAATTAAGGCAAGTAAATTTTCTGGGTAAGGAGGTTTACTTGATGACTTTTGATAAACCTCATGTAAGAAGTATACCCATAATCTCGGCAGTTAAGGCATACAAGTTGGTACAAAAAGGGTGTTAAGGATATTTGGAGTCCGTGACAATAATGAATCAGAATACTACAGGATTGAAGGATATTCCAGTAGTAAAAGATTTTCCTGATGTATTTCCTGAGGAATTACCTGGATTGCCACCTAGTAGAGAAGTAAATTTCTCAATTGAATTGGTTCCAGGAGCCACACCAATTTCAAGAACACCTTATCGAATGTCAATGGAAGAATTGAAAGAATTAAAAAGGCAATTAATGGAACTAATGGAGAAAGGATTCATTAGACCCAGTACATCTCCCTGGGGTGCTCCAGCATTGTTTGTTAAGAAGAAGGATGAGACTATGCAATTATGTATAGATTATAGACAATTGAACCAGTTAACAATTAAAAATAAATACCCACTTCCTAGAATTGATGATCTATTTTATCAATTGTCCAGAGCCTAGTATTTTTCAAAGATTGATCTTACATTCGGGTATCATCAATTGAGAATTTAGGAAGGAGATATTCACAAGACAGTTTTTCGAAGTAGATATGGGCATTACGAATTTGTAGTGATGCTGTTTGGATTAACCAATGCACCTCCTGCTTTCATGCGATTGATGAATGATGTATTCAGGTCATATTTGGATCAGTTTGTGCTTGTATTCATTGATGACAAATTGATTTATTCTAAGAATATGGAAGAATACGAAGCACATTTACGGGTTACTTTACAATTGCTACGGGACCATAAGTTGTATGCGAAGTTTAGTAAATGTGAGTTCTGGTTGAAACAAGTAACATTCTTAGGACATGTCATCTCTAGAGAATGATTGTCAGTAGATTCCTCTAAAGTTGAAGCTATTCAGAGGTGGGAACAACCTAAGAACATTACTGAAATTAGAAGTTTTCTGGGTATGGCTAGCTATTATCAGCGGTTTGTCAAAGATTTTTCCAGAATTGCTTCACCTCTTACACAATTGACCCAAAAGGGAACTACATTTGAATGGAATGAGAGTTGTGAAAATGCATTTCAAAAGTTAAAGGAATGTTTATCATCCACACCAGTTCTGACTTTACCAGTAGAGGGTAAAACATTTGAAGTATACACTGATGCTTCAAATATTGGATTAGGATGTGTCTTGATGCAAGAAGGAAAAGTTATTGCTTATGCATCTAGGCAATTAATGAATCATGAGAAAAATTACTCAGTACATTATTTGGAATTAGCAGCGGTAATTTTTGCTCTATAGCTCTGGAGACACTATCTATATGATACCCAATTCATAGTGTACTCCGATCATAAAAGTTTGAAATATTTATTTTCACAGAAAGATTTGAATATGAGACAAAGAAGATGGGTGGAATATATCAAGGATTATGATTTTAAGATTGAGTACCATCCTGGGAAAGGTTATTACTGTAGCGGACACTCTTAGTAGGAACCACATGGTGGAATTATTTCATTTATAAATTAAAGAATGGAAACTTTTGGAAGAATTCTCTGCATTGAATTTGAAAGCTGAACCACAAGAGAAAAGGGTTATGATTGATAACCTGACAGTGCAATCTGATCTATTAAGGCAAATTGGTGAACAACAAGACAATGACCCCACATTGATAGAAATAAGAGAAAATTTGAATTCCAGACCTGATATTAATGAAGTTGCTCATGGAAATCTTCAGTTCTGAAATAGATTATGCATACCGGATAATTCAGAAATCAAGAAACAAATATTAGAGGAAGCTCATCGGGCACATTATACCATCCATCCGGGAGCTGTCAAAATGTACCAAGATTTAAAGAAAAATTTCTGGTGGTGTAACATGAAGAAAGACATTGTAGATTTTATTGCTAAATGTTTAACATGTCAGAAAATTAAGGCTAAACACCAGAAACCCGCAGGGAAATTAAAACACCTTGAGATACAAGAGTGGAAATGGGACAATGTCGATATGAACTTTATTATGGGATTACCCAGAACACGTAATGGATACGATGCAATATGGGTAATAATTGATCGACTCACAAAGTCAGCTCATTTCTTGGCATCAAGACGAAATGGTTTGTCAATATATTAGCAGCTCTGTACTTAAAAGAAATTGTTCGGCTACATGGAATCCCAAAAGATATCATTTCTGACAAAGATGCAAGATTCACTTCACACTTTTGGAGAGAACTACAAGATGCACTGGGAACTAAACTGAAGTTTAGTATGGCATTTCATCCTCAAATTGATGGACAAACAGAACGGGTAAATCAAATTATTGAGGATATGTGTCGTGCCTGTGTTTTAGAATTTGGAAATGACTGGAGTAACCATTTAGCAATCATGGAATTTGATTATAACAACAGTTATCAGTATACAATTCAAATGGCACCATTTTAAGCTTTATACAGTGCAGATTACCGTTATGTTGGATTGAATTGAAGGAATCACACATTCTTGGATCTGAAATGATACAAGAAACTACAGAAATTATAAAGTTGGTGCAAGATCGAATAAAAGTCGCTCAAGACTGACAGAAAAGTTATGTTGATCGACGAAGAAGAGAACTAGAATTTCAACAAGGTGATTATATTTTTCTCAAAGTGTCACCCCGAATAGGAATCAAGAGATTTGGAGTTAAAGGAAAGCTTAGTCTAAGATACATTGGACCATTTGAGATATTAAGAAGAGTTGGAGAAATGACATATCAACTAGCACTTCCACCCCAATTATCCAATGTTCACGACATCTTCCATGTGTCAATGTTGCTGAAATATGTTTATGATCCAAAACATGTTATTGAATATCAGAATCTAGAATTACAAGGAAATCTGGCATATGAAGAGAAACATGTGCAAATCCTCGACCGAAAGATTAAGCAACTCCGGAACAAGGAAGTTCCGTTACTAAAGATTCATTGGAGTAAGCGTGGACAAGAAGAAGCAACATGGAAATTAGAAGATGTTATCAAAAACAAGTATCCAGAATTGCTTACAGGTTAGTATCACTTGTTATTAAATTCTTATCTGTTAAATTTGGAGGACCAAATTTTCTTTAGTAGAGGAGAGTTGTAACACCCCAAAATTTTATTTATTGAAAATTTAGATAAATGTGATGATTTTGGTTGACAAACACAATCATTTATATGGGATATAATTATCTTTATTTTAGGAATTATCTTTATATTAATAAAATTATTACAGTGTTGTATTCAAAGGGGAGTGACAGGGCGTCACCGGAATTCGGTATCGAAATTGAAATCCGAACAAAGCATAATTTCTAGAAAAAATGTGCTAGTCTTAGAAATATAAATATCCAGAATTATTGACGCGTGAATATCAAGATTAAGTCGACACAATGATTTTTCGAGTAATTTTTGCTGGGTGAAAAATTAATTCTAAAAATTAAACTAAAATCACCATAATTTGTAAAACCTTCTAATTAACGTATGTTTGAAATTTCAACTTGTTTGGACATCATTTGGATACAAAAATGTAGGGACAAATTGACCAGTTGAATTATCTCCTATTTACGTTAACTATTTTTTTTTAATAATTGCTTACGTAGCTTTGGATACGTAAGGCTCATCTCACCAGGGGTAAATAGTTTACACGTAGTTTACTATGTGTGAGTGGGGTAAAACCCCATGGTAAACATGGCTTCAGGAGGGGAAAGATGGGTTTTACGGCTACACATGTATGGCTACATGCCATACATGCATGGAACCCGGAAGTTTATATAAACCTCCCGTTAACCCTTCGTGGGGACTTTCACCCACTTGTTCCTCCATCCATCTTGTTGTTGCCGTTGCTCTGCAGAAGCTGCTGTTGTTGCTTTGCCGTAGTTGCTGTTGCTGCTTCTACTGTAGCTGCTGCTGCTATTCCTCCTGCTTTAGCTACCCTTGCTGCTACTCTTTCTACAGCACCAACCGTGGCTACCACTTCCACAAGTCTTCTTCTTCTTCCCGCTGCTACTAGTTCCTTCGTTGAGTAGAGGAGAAGGACCCTCATCTTTCCTAAGTCAAGTAGGATTCTCTCCTTCTTGTCTCCTTCTCTTGTTAAGAACTTCATGTTTAAGTGTTTTACCACGTTCATACTTAGACTTGGGTTCTGTAAACATCCTTAGGAATGCTTTTCTTATCCATTGTAATCATGTTTTAGCTAATGATCATGTCATGTCCAAACATACTTGTGGAGAACTTCTTACTAGATGCAAGGAAAAAAAAACTTCTTAGAAGTGTTGTATATACAGTAATCATCCTTTCATAAGTTTCATGCCACCCATGTGTAAAGCTTGTACTCCTACTGTTCTATTTCTTTCCTTCATGTAAGTGCTGTTTAGAAATGTAAATAAGACTCATTAGGTGTTGTTAACCATGTTTAGAATCATAGGAACATTTAGAAGAGTCTTCCGAGGTGATGTTGAACCATTTTTGGAAGATCAACCTGCGACTGTCGACAGATAGAACCCATCTGTCGACAGGTATCATGCTTCCAGAACCCATAAATGCAGAAACACCAGTAGATGTCGACAGATAGACTTCATCTATCGATAGATGGCCTCCATCTGTCGACATCCACCTTTGACCTGTCGACAGACAGGGACCAGATTCCATAATCTAGTTCTAGATGGTCAGTCGACATACACTTTTCTGTTATGCTATCCAGATCCACTTCTTGTCCAACTCAAAGTGACACACTTTGGTAATAACCAAACAAGTTGTTTCTTTCATTTTCTTCGATTCCAACTACTTTAACACTGAGAATAATCATTCAATTTCCCTCCACACCCAATTATGGAATGTTCTTGGACACTCCTATGTATGAATGATTCATACGTGGCTATAATCCTTCTGAAGTCATTGGCATTGACTCCCAACCCGTTTACTACATGTGAAATCTTGAGTACTTGTGTACCACACTTGAATATTTAACAAAAATGATTTGTGATGACATCTTTGGGTCCTTGGACTCAATTGAGATATATGCCTGTGCAAGTGGGGCTGATCCAGTCCTGGGAGGAGCACCCGAATTCGTTTACTAGCCATACATAACAATAATGGATCTCTTGGATGTTTGGCATTACATCATACATGCTTGATTGGTCATCATCTTATTTTATCATGAGTTGAATATGTACTTGAACCAGAATGTGATTATTATCCAGAATTCTTTTCTATGCAAATTTAACTCAGTACTCTTATTCTACAATTGTTATTTACTTGACATGGATATACAATCATCATTGATGTTCAGCAGTGCTGCCAATTAAATTTCTTGCCCAATTCTTTGGCTATCTTAGTCCTTTTGATTAGAAGAGTGAATCCTACTGGGCTCGTTAGCTCATTAAATCTTACTTTTTTAGGTGAACATGATGAGCCTAGCTCTTAAGGGGGGTGTGCTGAGCGGGTCAACCAGTCGACGGAGTCCCTTAGATTATCTTTCTAGTATTGTAGTTAGAAGAATGGAAATGTTATTTTGTTTTTTTTTTCTTACTCCTCTTGTGGATTGTTACGAGGAGTATTATGTATCTAAAGCTTTCGCTATGATGATGTCAGATGTATAAAAATATTAGCTCTATGTCTTAAGTCTATTTTTCTATCATTTTTTATAAATATATATTTATTAGGACAGTGTCGGTATGGACTTTATTGTGGGATTACCCAGAACACATAATGGATACGATGCAATATGGGTAATAATTGATCGACTCACAAAGTCAGCTCATTTTTTGGCTATCAAGATGAAATGGTCTGTCAATATATTAGCAGCTGTGTACTTAAAAGAAATTGCTCGGCTACATGGAATCCCAAAAGATATCATTTCTGACAGAGATGCAAGATTCACTTCACACTTTTGGAGAGAACTACAAGATGCACTGGGAACTAAACTGAAGTTTAGTATGGCATTTCATCTTCAAATCGATGGACAAACAGAACGGGTAAATCAAATTATTGAGGATATGTGTCGTGCCTGTGTTTTAGAATTTGGAAATGACTAGAGTAACCATTTAGCAATCATAGAATTTGCTTATAACAATAGTTATTAGTTTACAACTCAAATGGCACCATTTGAAGCTTTATATGGCCGACAGTGCAGATCACTGTTATGTTGGATTGAATTGAAGGAATCACATATTCTTGGACATGAAATGATACAAGAAACTACAGAAATTATAAAGTTGGTGCAAGATTGAATAAAAGTCGCTCAGGACCGACAGAAAAGTTATGTTGATTGACGAAGAAGAGAACTGGAATTTCAACAAGGTGATTATGTTTTTCTTAAAGTGTCACCCCGAAGAGGAATCAAGAGATTTGGAGTTAAAGGAAAGCTTAGTCCAAGATACATTGGACCATTTGAGATATTAAGAAGAGTTGGGGAAATGACATATCAACTAGCACTTCCACCCCAATTATCCAATGTTCACGACATCTTCCATGTGTCAATGTTGCGGAAATATGTTTATGATTCAGAACATGTTATTGAATATCAGAATCTAGAATTACAAGGAAATCTGACATATGAAGAGAAACCTGTGCAAATTCTCGACTGAAAGATTAAGCAACTCCGAAACAAGGAAGTTCCATTACTAAAGATTCAATGAAGTAAGCATGGACAAGAAGAAGCAACATGGGAATTAGAATATGCTATCAAAACCAAGTATCCAGAATTGTTTATAGGTTAGTATCACTTGTTGTTAAATTCTTATTTGTTAAATTTGGAGGACCAAAATTTTCTTTAGTAGGGAAGAGTTGTCAAACCCCAAAATTTTATTTATTAAAATTTTAGATAAATGTGATGATGTTTGGTTGAGAAACACAATCATTTACATGGGATATAATTATCTTTATTTTAGGAATTATCTTTATATTAATAAAATTATTACAGTGTTGTATTCAGAGGTGCGCACTTCGATAGGGTGTCACCGGAATTCGGTATCAGAATTGAAATATGAAAATACCATCATTTCAATAAAAATGTGCTGGTCTTAGAAATGTAAATATCCAGAATTATTGATGTGCGGATATCAAGATTAAGTCAACGCAAAGATTTTTCGGGTAATTTTGTTTGGGTGAAAATTTATCTCTAAAAATTAAACTAAAATCACCATAATTTGTAAAACCTTCCAATTAGCTTATGTTTGAAATTTCAACTTGTTTGGACATCATTTGGATACAAAAACGTAGGGACAAATGGACCAGCTGAATTATCTCATATTTACGTTAACTATTTTTTTTTTAATAATTGCTTACGTAGCTTTGGCTACGTAAGGCTCATCTCACCAGGGGTAAATAGTTTACACATAGTTTACTACGTGTGAGTGGGGTAAAACCCCATGGTAAACGTGGCTTTGGGAGGGGAAAGATGGGTTTTACAGCTACACATGTATGGCTACGTGCCATACATGCATGGAACCCAGAAGTTTATATAAACCTTCCCTTAACCCTTCGTATGGGCTTTTACCCACGTGTTCCTCCATACATCTTGCTGCTGTCGTTGCTCTGTTGAAGCTGCTATTGTTGCTTTGTCGTAGTTGCTGCTGCTGCTTCTACTGTAGTTGCTGCTGCTATTCCTCCTACTGTAGCTGCCCTTGCTGCTACTTCTTCTACAGCACCAGCCGTGGCTACCACTTCCACAAGTCTTCTTCTTCTTCCTACTGCTACTGGTTCCTTCGTTGAGAAGAGGAGGACCCTCATCTTTCCTAAGTCAAGTAGGATTCTCTCCTTCTTGTCTCCTTCTCTTGTTAAGAACTTCATGTTTAAGTGTTTTACCACGTTCATACTTAGACTTGGGTTCTGTAAACATCCTTAGGAATGCTTTTCTTATCCATTGTAATCATGTTTTAGCAAATGATCATGTCATGTCCAAGCATACTTGTGGAGAACTTCCAACTAGAAGCAAGGGAAAAAAAACTTCTTAGAAGTGTTGTATATACAGTAATCATCCTTTCATAAGTTTCATGCCACCCATGTGTAAAGCTTGTACTCCTACTGTTCTATTTCTTTTAAGACTGGTATGGGCTAAGGGGGAGCCTTGAACTAAAAAGAGCTCTTTTTCAACTTTTTCTATCTCCTGATTTCTTAACCCCTCATACTTTCATTCCTCATTAGCCATGCTTATTTCTTTCCCTCTCTTTTTGGTTATTGACAAAAAGGGGGAGAAATACTCTGAAACATATATGTTATTTAGCACTCATTCAACCAATCCATTTATTCATCATTTTTAGTTAACTTAAGTTATCATGATTGGAAGGTTTATTTCTAAGTTTTGTCATCACCAAAAAGGAGGAGATTGTTGACTCTTTTATCTCCACTACCATATATTTTGGTAATAACAAAACAAATAGACCTTAAACACATTCGTTGTAGCACCCCAAAATTTCTGTAATTTAAAATTATGGATAAATTAGAAAATTGACAATTTAATAATCTAAAAATAGTAATAATGTACGCACCATTATCATATACTTGAAAACACAACGAGAAATTTTGTAAAAATCATGGTTCAACTCTAAATAATATTTCTAAATGACTCACAAAGAGATTCGGGCAAAGAAAAATTCGATTAGCCAAGTTTAAAGTGTTTTGCGACTTATTATTGTAATTCATAAATAAGTCAAAATATCATTATCACATGTACTTAGATGAGTCATAAAATTAAATAAAAATCATAGTTGGACTTCAAATAATATTATATAATTACCCCTCAAGAAATTTGGGCTAAGAAAAATCATTTGGGCTTTGTTGAACCACTCTTATATATTATCCTTTTATTTTGGTGATAACAAAACACATGCTTAACTTAAAGTATCATTAATATATTTTATATCATGGATACAATACATTCTTGCATTATCACTTCACTATTTTGGACTTAGTCATTTGAAACTTTAAACTTTGTCATGCATGTTCTCATCATGTTCAGTCAAAACTTACTTCGTCATATACGAAGCTAGCTTCGTCATATCTGACGTCCACTTCATCATGCATGTTTTTGTCTTGATCAGTCGAAGTCTAACTTCATCATATCTGAAGTTCACTTCATTATATACGAAGTTAACTTCGTCATATCCGAAGTTATATATGAAGTTCACTTCGACCGACTGCGTGTTTCAGCTTCGATCGACAACGTTAATTTCTATTCATCCGAAGTTCTACTTCGTCATATCCGAAGTTACACTTCATCATATCCGAAGCTTCACTTTGACCGATTGCATTGTATTTTGGCCAGTCGAAGCATTCTACTTCGACCAACTACGTTTTTTTCTTGTCCAGTCGAATTGATATATCGATTGCCTTCACGCATGACTATTTGAACATCGATTGTTGTTTTAACTTAAACATCAATTGTCTTTTAACTTAAATATCAATTATTGTTTAAACTAGAACATCGATTGTCTTTAAACATCGATTCTTTAAACATCGATTGTCTTTAAACATTGATTCTTTAAACATCGATTGTCTTTAAACATCGATTGAAGTTATTTCATAACGGTTCACGAATAACTAATGTATTCCATACCAATTGCTGTCAGATATTTTAGACATACGATTTATATATCTTGTCTTTATTTTTATTTAAAAGGATTTCATTCTTGAAATATCTTTGTCATTTCAGAATCCTTATAAAAATGCAAAAGTATTCTCTCTGTTATCAAGTTCAAATGTTTTAGCGTAAAAAATTTGACTCTAAGGTGTTCAAATTTAAAATCTTATTTCCATTGTCTTGAAACTTGAAGGATATGCATATCTGCTCTCTCACTCACTGTCAGACATATAGTTCTTACCTTACATGACAAATGGTCAGTAGAAAATGCAGTGGTAGGTATAAGCAGTATGGTCTATTCGTCAGAAGTCACCTACTACATCTCTCTTTCTGTCAAAAACTCCATGTTTTGAGGAAAAGGCTTTGCATGACCTATGCAAATGTATTTCTATCTTTAAATGCATTGTACATCTATTTGTCTGAAATCTCTTCTGTGATCTTCTATTTTATATATTTTATGGTATCTTACCTACCTCCAAAAGAATGGAGGTACTAGCGTATTTTTCTTGACCATGCAGACACTCAGCTACCTACAGAAGCATGCAAGCTATCCATAGTAGCAATGTGCCATTACACAGAAGACTGATAGACGTTTCTCGCAAACCATCTTTTCAAGACCAAAATGTCACAACTCCAACAGCCAGATTCAAATGGCTATCTGAAGAATCAAAAAACTATTCAAGGAGTTGAAATTCGAAGATCAAAGAAAAAAATAGAATCATCCCAGATCAATAGCTCAAAAAAGAAAGAGTGTGAGATGTACACAGAGAGACCATCATATACCACACTCAGAAAGAAAGAAGAGCGCGTAAGATCTCAAAAGAGCCATTTGTTTAAGCTACGACTTCCATGCTCTTTTACATTCAGAGGTTTTTGGGTGGTATTTAGAAGTTCTAGATTTTCTCTTGTCCACCCTTAAAGTCAGAAAGAGTTAGAGCATTCAATCATATTTGTAATCTTTTTCTAATCTTCTGTGTTTGCTCAATTTCTGAGCAGACACACTGCATTCATTTTAGTGTAGAAACCAGTAGGGGGTTTGTTCCCTGTATTCCCCCTTTTGTAGAAGGGAGGGTCTACTGCAATAGGAGGTTGTAATACATTTGCTCATTTTTTGAGCAGACACACTGCATTCATTTCAGTGTAGAAACCAGTAGGGGGTTTGTTCCCTGTAGTCCCTCTTTTGTAGAAGGGAGGGTCTACTGCATTAGGAGGTTACATACCCCTCAATGAAGGGAAAACTTGCTTGGGTGCAAGTGTTTGTAGTACCCCTCTTTGAAGGGAAGGCCAAGTATTCTTGGCGGTTAGTGGAAAATCCCAAGTTGCGTTTAGAGACTGGACGTAGGACTCCTAATTGAGAGGAGGTCCAAACCAGGATAAATTCTTTGTGCACTTTGTATGATTGATTCTGCCAAGTTACATCACACACACCACACCAAGTAGTAATGCTACTGTCAAGTGTTCTCTCATTTTTTAGATAAATTCTTAAAGTGCAAGAAGTCCTATTCACCCCCCTCTTAGGACATCTAAAGCTCCATCTTGATCCAACAGGCTTCTTGCGACCTATTATCATAATTAGGAAATAAGTCAAAAATCTATTGTCACACGTAAAGAAATAATTTCAAAAATGTTATAAAAATTATGATGGACTCTCAACATCAATCATTTACCATCCATCAAGCTATGGAACTCAAGGAATAGCTAACGAATAGAAATCTACATGAGGATTTGTCAAACATCCAACGGCTACTGAAGATGAGTCTAACGAATGGATTTTAGAGAGAGAGTAAAAGGAAGAAGAAGAACAAGCTAAAGCTCTCAAGTCTCAATGGCTATGTTCCTGCCTAACCATATAAAACAAGAAGGATGCAATAAAAAATGATATAATATAGATAAGAACATACATCAAGCCATCCAACAGGAAGCAAAGAGCCTACATCCTTCACCACTAGCCAAAGAAAGCAGAGCGTCGAAGCCACTCTTTCACATTGCTTTCTTGATCTGTCCTTCTCTCTGTCTGTTCTTTCTGCAAACCTCCTTCTGAGAGAAAGAGATAGATCTGTCTCAGAGAAAAGCCCAAACCATTGTTTATCTTGGGCTTGGTCTAGGGACTTTTGCATCTCCTTGAGATTTTCTGTTGTTCCTCTTCTTATGAGAAGAGAAGATCAGCCTGTGAGTTGGGTGTCTTTGCCCCTTGTTTAAGGGAAGACCGGCCTGCGAGGTGGGTGTCTTTGCCCCTTGTTTTAAGGGAAGACCAGCCTGCAAGGTGGGTGTGTATGCCCCTTGTTTAAGGGAAGACCAGCTTGCGAGCTACATGGTTGTTCCTCTTCTTGGAAGAGAAGATTTGTTTGAGCAAGTGTTGTATGCCCCTTGTTTAAAGGGAAGACCAAGGTGTCTTGGTGGTTTAGTGAAATCCCAAGAGTGTGCTTGCGGACTGGACGTAGGACTTCCATTTAGAATGGTCGAATCAGTAAAAATCAGTGTGTCCTTTGTGTGATTACTTTCCCCTTTGGACTTACCATCTGGGCCAACAGAGGGTCTCCCCAGAATTGTCTTGTGCTTGCTTTTACTTATTATTGTGCTATCTCTGGCATCTATGTTGCTTGGTTGTTTGGGCTGTGTGTTCTCGTGATGTTCTTCCCAAGATTGCCCTTTGTCATTTCTGGTGGAGGATCTTCCCAGAACTCTCCTTGGTGTTGACTTTTAGATGTTGTTATGCGCTCTCTCCCTTGGTAGAGTTGAGCTGTCTTTGTCGGTAGGACTGTATGTGTTATAATTTGTTTGTCTGTTTTGAGTCAAGTGTTGAGCCCTTGGCCTTGTGCTTGGTTGTTGTGTTGGTCAGTTTGTTTTGTTTTTTGTTTTTAATATCCTTAGCTGTGTTGTGGGGACTTGTATCCTTATGATTTGAGTCATTCTCACTTTGTTCTTTGTTCATTATCCCTTTACTTGTGCTCATTTACCATCTTCTTTCTTGTTTTCTTTACATTGTTTACATGGATTGGAAAGGTTTTGTTTGGGGTTTGCATGACTTATGATTATTGGCTTGGTTTTAAACTATTTTGAATTGGTTTGGTTGGATTGATTATGGTTTGATTTGAATTACGTATCATTATCTTGATATGCATGTGTTATTATTTCTTTTATTGGTTTATCTAAAAAAAATTGTTCCTATTATTATCTTCATTATTATTTCTATTTTTCACATTTTATTCTTTATATGTGAAGGGGTGGGTGTGAGAGAAAGGGGGTCATGAAATGGCGCCAGCCCATGGTATTGGTGATCCGATGTTGATTCACCCGACATCAGTTCCCTCAAAACTAGTGATCCGGCGTTTAACACCCCAAAGTTTTATTTATTGAAAATTTATATAAAATGTGATTGATTTTAATTGTTAAACATAACTACTTTCATGAGATGTAATTATCTTTAATTTATGATTAATTTGTATTAATAAATATAATTCCAGTGTTGTTTTCAGAGGTCCGTACTACGATAAGGCGTCACCAGAATTCTGTAACGAATTTGAAATCTGAAAACACCATAATTTTTAGAAAAAATATGCTGATATTAGAAATGTAAATATCCAGAATTATTGACGTGCGGATATCAAGATTAAGTAGACACAATGATTTTTTGGGCAATTTTTGCTGGGTGAAAAATTAATTCTAAAAATTAAACTAAAATCACCATAATTTGTAAAACCTTCCAATTAGGTTATATTTGAAATTTCAACTTGATTGAAAATCATTTGGATACAAAAACATAGAGACAAATGGACCGGCTGAATTATTCCCTATTTAGGTTAACTTTTTTTTTTTTTGAATAATTGCTTAAGTAGCTATGGCTACGTAAGGCTCATCTCACCAAGGGTAAACAGCTTACACGTAGTTTACTACGTGTAAGTGGGGTATACTAAACGTGGCTTTGGGAGGTAAAAGAGGGGTTTTACGATTACACATGTATACGTGCCATACTGCAAGATTATAAAAACTCTCCCTTAACCCTTCGTATGGGTTTTTTCACCTCTTGCCCAGTCTCCCTGCTGCTGAAGCTGTTGCTGCTGCCATTGCTCTATGGAGCTGCTGCTGCTGCTTTGCCATAGCTGCTTTTACTGAAGCTGCTTTGCTGCTACTCCATCTGCTGCACCTGTCGTGGCTACCACTTCCACAAGACTTTTTCTTCTTCCTGCTGATGGTTCCTTCGTTGGGAAGAGGAGAAGGACCTTCACCCTTCCTAAGTCATGTAGGATTCTCTCTTTATTCTCTCCTTTTTGTCTTCCTTCTTGTCTCCTCCTTTTGATAAAGAGCTTGTGTTTAAATGTTTACACCATTCACACTTGACTTTGGTTCTATGAACACCCTTAGAAATGCTTCTCTTATTCGTTATAATCAAGCTTTGGCTTATACTCATGTCATATCTAAGCATGTTTGTGGAGAACTTCCTACTAGAAGATAGGAAAAATTTCTTAGAAGTGTTGTATATAGAGTAATCATTCTTTCATGAGTTTTCATACTCATTCCATGTGTACAGATTGTACTCTTATTGTTCTATTCTTTCCTTTGTGTAAATGGTGTTTAGAAGTGTGAATGAGACCCTATAGATGTTGTTAACCATGTTTGGAATCATAGGAACACTTAGAAGAGTCTTTCGAGATGTTGTAAAACCATTTCTGGAAGTTTAACCTACGACTGTCGACAGTTAGAAATCATCTGTCAACAGGCCTCAAGCTTCTACAACCTACAAATGCAGAAACACCAGTAGCTGTCGACAGACAGTCTTCATCTGTTGATAGATGGCCCTCATCTATCGACAACCACCCTTGGCCTGTCGACAGACAGTGACCAGATTCCAAAAATCTGGTTCTGGATGGACAGTGGCTATCGACAGCCACTCTCTGGCTGTCGACATACACCTATCTATGGTATTTAACCTGATTTGTTTCATGTCCAACCAAAGGTGACACACTTTGGCATTAACCCAACAAGTTGTTTCCCTTATTTTCTTGAATTCCAACTACTTTACACTGAGAAGAACCATTCAGTTTTCATCCATATCCAACTTTGGAATGTTCTTGAACACCCCCAAGTATACTTGATTCCTACATAGCTACAATCTTCTGAAGTCATTGGCATTGACTTCCAACCCTTTGCTACTAGTGACATCTTGAGTACTTGTGTACCCCACTTGAATATTTTACATAAATGAATTATGATGACAATTTTTTGGTCTTTGGACTCAATTGAGATATATGCTTGTGCAATGGGGCTGATCCAGTCCCGGTAGGAGCACTCGAATTCGTTTAATGGCCGTGCGGAACGATAATGGATCTCTTGGATGTTTGGCATTGCATCATACTTGCTTGATTGGTCATCATCTTATTGTATCAATGAGTTGAACATGTATTTGAGCCAAAATGTGAATATATTCAGAATTCTTATCTATGCAAGTTTGATTCAGTACTCTTGTTTTATAATTGTTATCTAGTTGACATGATTACACAACCACCTTTGATATCTGACATTGCTACCAATTAAGCTTCCTGCTCATCTCTTTAGTTCCCATACTCCTGTTGATTAGAATGTGTGAATCCTACTGGGCTCGTTAGCACATTAAATCTTACTTTTCAGGTGAACATGATGAGCCTAGCTCTTAAGGGGGTGTGCTGAGCAGGTCAACCCGTCGACGGAGTTCCTTATATTACCTTCTAGTGTTGTAGTTAGAAGAATGAAAGTGTTATTTTGTTTTCTTTTTCTTACACCTCTTGTGGATTGTTACGAGGAGTACTATGTAAGTTAAGCTTCCGCAATAATGACAACAAATGAATAAAAATATAAGTTCTATTTCTTAAGTCTATTTTTCTGTCATTTTCGATAAATGGACATTTATTAGGACGTGACAGATAATTTGGTATCAGATCCTTAGGTTCCGTAAACCTAGGGAATGACCAATGAGTTTGAGTAGAAACCTGGGATTAGTTATGAAGGTAATAGAGATTTTGTGTATGTGTATATACTTAATTTGTTGTTTGCTACAGAATGGATATGAATGCTCAGGAATGGCTAGTGTCTGCAATGGAATTACTCTAACAGGATGTGTAGTTATATGCTCAGGCTCAAAGGGAAGCACATGTGCAAATAAAGGAAGAAGTGTTGAAGCTAACTGCTGGCGCTTTTCTGGAGGAAATACGCGTGCTTCCTTGGAGACTATGACCCAAATAATGTGCAATCTGGATAGTCTGAAGTTAGGACAAGATATGCTGCTCCATCAGGTTGAAGGGTATTGGGAGGTGCTGTCTGTAGCAGCAAGAGAGTTGTACCATGGGTCTGGGGGTGAGCAACAGCCGTCCGTGGAATCTGCCACACAAACCCGAAGCAAGTTAGGAAATTAGAAACTTACTTTTGTTAACCTCTCCTTTTGTTAGTAGTGGGTTGTATATATAACTCTCTATGTATATGTGTAATGAGAGGTTAAGGGTGGTGATAATGTTGTAAATATTTTCGGCTTACTAAGGATGATGTAAACATTTTCGGCTTATTAGGATAAGAATGATGGTGATGTAGATATTTTTGGCTTGTTAATGAAAAGTTTGTATGTTATGTGATGACAAAAAGATTATATGTGATGAATGTGTGTATTGGTTTGGGTGATGATATTAATGTATGAATTGTTGGATGTCTCAGATATTTTCATAAATTAATTATGAAGGGAGGCGATTCAAATAGGAAGAAGATGGAAGGCTCAATGCATGATCTGACTCGAGTAATGAGGACAGTGGCTAAGAACAACACTCATAATGGAACATATTTGTTTAAGGATTTCTGAAGTTTAAATCCTATAAGGTTTGTAGGTAGCACAGATCCGGATGAGGCCGAAAATTGGTTAAAGGACATTGAAAGAATTTTTTAGGCGATCCGATGTGCCGAAGAGGATAAGATACGTCTAGCAACATTCCAGTTGGATCGGGATGCCCGAGCATGGTGGGAAACTGTAGAATCTACTATAGAGGATCCAAATCAGGTAGGTTGGGAGGAATTTGTGGAGTTGTTCAATGATCAATATTTTTCTGAGGTGGCTCAAGAAAGGAAAGCTAATGAGTTTTCTAATCTAAAGCAACTCAGAATGACCGTGTCGAAATATGAAACACAGTTTGCTCGACTGTCTAAGTATGCTCCTCATCTAGTGGCTACAGAAAAATTGAAAGTAAAAAGATTCATGAACGGTCTATGACCAAACTTCATTACTCAATTAACGCCTCATTTAATTGCCACATATTCTGAAATGGTTAAAAGAGCTTTGGCTTTAGAAGCTGCCAATGAAACAGTGGAAAAGATTAGAGGAAAGTCCGATGAAAGTTCTTATGACCGTAAAAGGAAGTTTGAGACAGGAAATGCCCCAAAAGTACAGTTGTCCACCAAGAAAGTAGGAAAAGCTCTAGGTGGGAATAAGGATGTTTGTCATCATTGTCACCTCAGTGGACACAAGACTGAGAATTGTTGCCATAGGTTGGGTGCTTACCTCCAATGTGGAAGTAATCAACGTCGGATTCCTCAATGTCCTATGTTGAAGAATGAACCAACAACCCAGAATCCCCGAGCCAAACAAGGACGTCTACAAGCTATTCAGGAAGTGGAACCTGAATCTCCGCAAGAGGGCGAACTTATTAAAGGTACACTTTTAGTAAACTCTAAACCTGCATATGTTTTATTTGATTCAGGAGCTACACATTCCTTTATTAGTCAAGAATTTACTAGATCCTTGGGAATACAATCAATTCCATTACCTGTACAACTAGAAGTAGCTACTCCTATAAGCGAGGGTAAGAAACTTAAGGAATATTACCCTGCCAGTCAAATTCTAGTTAAAGAACATAATTTTCTAGGTGATTTGATATGCCTTGAGATGTGGGATTATGATGTAATCCTTGGGGTAGATTGACTATCTAAACACCATGCAAATTTGGATTGTCAATTAAGGTAAGTAACTTTTTTGGGTAAGGAGGTTTACTCTATGACTTTTGATAAACCTCGTATAAGAAGTATACCCATAATCTCGGCAGTTAAAGCATGCAAGTTAGTACAAAAAGGATGTCAAGGATATTTGGCTTCTGTGACATTAATAAATTAGAATACTACAGGATTGAAGGATATCTCGATAGTAAAATATTTTTCCGATGTATGTCTTGAGGAATTACCTGGACTACCACCTAGTAGAAAAGTAAAATTTTCCATTGAATTGGTTCCAGAAGCCACACCAATTTCAAGAACACCTTATCGAATGTCAATGGAAGAATTGAAAGAATTATAAAGGCAATTGATGGAACTAATGGAGAAAGGATTCATTAGACCCAGTACATCTCCCTGGGGTGCTCCAGTATTGTTTGTTAAGAAGAAGGATGGGACTATGCGAATGAACTAGTTAACAATCAAAAATAAATACCCACTTCATAGAATTGATGATCTATTTGATCAATTATTTGGAGCCCAGTATTTCTAAAAGATTGATCTTAGATCCGAGTATCATCAACTGAGAATTCAGGAAAGAGATATTCACAAGATAGCTTTTCGAAGTAGATATGGGCATTACGAATTTGTAGTGATGCCGTTTGGATTAACCAATGCACCTGCTGCTTTTATGCAATTGATAAATGATGTATTCAGGTCATATTTAGATCAGTTTGTGGTTGTATTTATTGATGACATATTGATTTATTCTAAGAGTATGGAAGAACATGAAGCACATTTACAGGTTACTTTACAATTACTACGAGATCATAAGTTATATGCAAAGTTTAGAAACAAGATCAATATCTCAGGATGATACTTGAATTCAGACTCAGACACATTTTCACACACACAAGCATGATGTGATGACTAATCAAACAGAATTGATGTATGCCAACATCCAAAAATTCTTATCACCCCCGCGCGGCCACTGATGAATTCGGGCGCTCCCCCCAGGACTGAACCAGCCCTTTATTTGCCAGGCATATTTCTCAAATGAGTCCCAAAGACTCACAACTTGTCATCATAACACATTCATCCTTGTAAAGGATCAAGGACACACAAAGATTCACTCATGGTTTGCACACAAGAATTAAGGAACTTTGTTCCTTCACTGATTTCAGAAATTCATGTTCTCACAAGGTCAATTATGTTCGGAACTTTGAAGTGATAACTCATGGCAAAAATAAAAGAAGCTTGACTAGATTAGTGGGTGTTTAGGTAGTAGAAACATCTATGAATGAGTGAACATTTAGTTAGAACAATTGGGTGAGGTTCCGGTCAAGAAATAGGTCAAGGTAGGTGCAGAAATTTCTGGACTGGCTATGCCTGTCAACAGCTAGGGTGTTGCTGTCGACAGGTAAGGCTTTCCTAGAAGCTGAATTATCAGCTTGGCAGGGGCTGTCGACAGCCAGGAATGTTGCTGTCGACAGCCCCTGTCAGGTTCCATTTTCTGGGTTCTGGACAGAGGCCCTTGTCGACAGGTAAATGCATGGATGTCGACAGGTGCTACGTAGACTTTCAAAAATTGATTCAATCCAACTAGAAATTATACTAACAAGCTCTTCTATCATTCCTAACATGATTAGGATTTTGAACAAGTATGATTTCAGTTTTATAACTCAATGTAACATTACAAGAAGATGGAAGAAAGATCATGGAATATAAATCACATGGATGATTAGCAAGAAATTAAGCTCAAGGGAAATTGAATGGGAAAGCACTTCTCTTAGAACTCTCTTCTCTTTTTCCATTAATCACTTATCAAGTACACTCCCTTGAGACCTCCATGGCCTCTCAATGAATCAATCTCACAAAGGAGAAAGAACCGTTATGGTTCCGTCTATACTACACAGGAAAATTGATATGATTTCAGATTTGAGACATGTTGAGAATGAAAAAAAAATGATAGGTGATCTCCTATAATCAAACACAAATTTAGTCATGATGATGGTTCAATTCTTGGCAGGGAACTAGTTTCCAAGTCTGGAAAATAGCACACACGTGGTAAAGGATCACTTTACATTACCTAAACTATGTCGAAAAGTAAGATGAACAGGTGAAGAGTAGGAAGAGAATACTACCTCTATGACTAGCACAACCTTCTCCTGACGTTAAATTCCCCAAGAGCCCAATGTAAAGCAGCTGAGGAAGTAGCCAACAGTAAGGAGAGAGTAGTTGAATCCTCCCAGGTCTACTTCGCCAGCTTCACAACATCCCCTGCAGCAGCTCCAACGCCAGCTCGAGCAAGGATAAGGGTTGCAAACACAAGGACAGTGGTTCCAGCTACGTATCTAACTCAAGAATTATGCAAACACAGCAGTAGCATAATAGTGGAAAGGTTCAGAAAGATAGGTACGAAGGATATTGGGGTGTATTTATAACCCCAAAGGTCTCCATGCATCGCAACACATCGATGGTTAATGTGTCATGGTAAAAACCATGGGCTTTTACCATGTGACACGGGTTACATGCATAACCCACAAGTTACAGCTGGGGGATTAACGTGGTAAGCTCCTACCAAGGTGTTTTGGCATTCTCAACACCCAACACGTAAGCATCACAAAAATTCCAAGAAAATCCAACCGTAATTGCCAAATAATTCAACTGGCCCATTAAGCTTGATGTAAACATATTCAAATGGTATCCATTTGTCATGAAATTTTAACCATAGACTAATATAATGATTTTGAAAATTATAGTGATTTGTATTTAATTTTTAGATTTTATTTTACACTAGGTGAAAAATCACCTGAAAAATAGTCGCGTCAACTTATCCTTGAAGTCCGCATGCCAAAAAATTTGGATATTTATATTTCGAAGATCTCCACATTTTTCTAGAAATTATAGTGTTCTCGGATTTTTATTTCATTGTCGTTTTCCGGTGTCGCCCTGTGGGAGCGCGCACCTCTATGTACGACACTGGGGTAACATACGTTACTACTAATTAATCCCAAAATCTAATTATCTCAATTTAATAACAATCCTAATGAATAACCACATTATTCATATTTTATTAACACTTTAAATTTTTGGGGCGTTACAACTCTCCCCCACTAAAAGAAATTTGGTCCTCCAAATTTAATAACACAAGGAGATGGTTACTAACCTGTAAACAAGTCCGGATACTTGATCTTGATGGATTCTTCTAGTTCCCATGTTGCTTCTTCTTCTCCACGCTTACTCCATTGAATCTTCAGCAAAGGAACTTCTTTGTTTCGTAGTTGCTTGATTTTTCGATCAAGAATCTGTATAGGTCTTTCCTCATATGCTAAATTTTCTTATATCTCCAGATCTTGATATCCAATGATGTGTTCCGGGTCATAAACATATTTTCTCAACATTGATACATGAAAAATATCATGTACATTAGATAATTGCGGTGGAAGTGCTAGTTGGTATGTCACTTCTCCAATTCTCTTTAATATCTCAAATGGTCCAATGTACCTCGGACTCAATTTTTCTTTGATTCCAAATCTTCTAATTCCACGTCGAGGAGAGACTTTAAGGAATACATGTTCTCCTTCCTGAAACTCCAATTCCCTTCTTCGACGATCAGCATAGCTTTTCTGTCGGTCTTGGGCAGCTTTCATTCTGTCTTGTACTAATTTGATAATTTCTGTGGTTTCTTGGATCATTTCAGGTCCAAGAATATGTGATTCTTTTAGTTCCACCCAACATAGTGGTGATCTACATTGGCGACCATATAAAGCTTCAAATGGTGCCATCTGAATAATAGACTGGTAACTATTATTATAGGCAAATTCCATAATTGCTAAATGAGTGTTCCAGTGATTTCCAAACTCCAATATACAAGCACGACACATATCTTCGATAACTTGGTTTACCCGCTCAGTTTCTCCGTCAGTCTGAGGATGAAATGTTGTGCTAAACTTTAATTTAGTCCCCAATGCATCTTGTAGTTCTTTCCAGAAATGTGAGGTAAATCTTGCATCCCTATCTGACACTATATCCTTCGGAATTCCATGTAATCGGAGAATTTTTTTCATATATAGTGCTTCTAAGACACCCAAAGACCATCTTGTCTTGATTGCTAAGAAATGAGCTAACTTAGTAAGTCGGTCAATGATTACCCATATGGCATCAAATCCACCTCGTGTCCTAGGTAATCCCACAATAAAATCCATACCGATACTGTCCCATTTCCACTCTAGCACTTCGAGTGGTTTTAACTTTCCGGCCAGTTTTTGATGCTCGACTTTAACTTTCTGACATGTCAGACATCTTGCTATGAAGTCCACAATGTCTTTCTTCATATTGCACCACCAGAAATGCTTCTTTAAATCTTGATACATTTTGACAGCTCCAGGATGAATGGTGTAATGTGACCGGTGAGCTTCTTCTAAAATTTGCTTTTTGATCTCGGGATTATCTGGCACACACAACCTTTCTCGGAATCGAAGATTCCAATGAATATCCTCATTAAAATCAGGTTTAAAAGTTAACTTTTCTCGAATCTCTGCCAATATAGGATCATTATCCTGTTGTTCTCCAATTTGTTTTATCAAATCTGATTGAACTATTAAGTTATCAATTACAACTTTTCCTTCTTGTGACTCAACCTTCAAGCTTAATGTGGAGAACTCTTCTAAAAATTTCCATTCATTTACTTGTAATTGAAACACTTTTGCTATAGGATTTCTGCTAAGTACATTTGCCACAGTATTTCCTTTCCCTGGATGGTATTCAATTTTGAAATCATAATCTTTAATATATTCCATCCACCTTCTTTGTCTCATATTCAATTCTTTATGTGAAAACAAATACTTAAGACTTTAATGATCATAGTACACTATAAATTGATTGTCGTATAGATAGTGCCTCCATAGCTTGAGTGCAAAACTACTGCGGCTAATTCCAAATCATGTATTGGGTAATTTTTCTCATGAGTCTTCAATCTTGCATCAATACACATCCTAGTCCAATACTTGAAGCGTCGATATAAACCTCAAATAATTTACCCTCTACCGGCAAGGCTAGAATTGGTGTCGATGATAGACATTCCTTTAATAATTGAAATGCTTGCTCGCAATTCTCACTCCATACAAAAGCAGTTCCTTTTCTGGTCAGTTGTGTGAGAGGCGAGGCAATTCTAGAGAAATTCTAGACAAATCGCCAGTAATAACTAGCCATACCTAGAAAACTTCTAACCTCAGTGAGGTTCTTTGGTTGCTCCCATTTTTGTATGATCTCAATCTTTGAAGAGTCCGCAGACAATCCTTCTTTTGAAATGATGTGTCCCAAAAACATCACTTGCTTCATCCAAAATTCACATTTACTAAACTTTGCATATAGTTTATGATCTCGTAATAGTTGCAAAGTAATTCGCAAATGTGTCTTGTGTTCTTCTATGCTTTTAGAATAAATCAGTATGTCATCAATAAACACAACCACAAATTGATCCAAATAAGATCTGAACACGTCATTCATGAGACGCATAAATGCGGCAGGTGCATTAGTTAATCCAAATGGCATCACTACAAATTCGTAGTGTCCATATCTTGTTCGGAAAGCTGTTTTGTGAATATCCTGCTCTTGAATTCTAAGTTGGTGATAACCAGACTTTAAATCAATTTTGGAGAAACATTGAGCTCCAGACAGTTAATCAAATAGATCGTCAATTCTTGGAAGTGGCTATTTGTTCTTTATAGTCAACTGGTTTAGTTGTCGATAATTTATGCATAATCGCATAGATCCATCCTTCTTTTTAACAAATAACACTGGAGCACCCCAAGGTGAGGTACTAGGTCTAATAAATCATTTTTCTATCAATTCCAACAACTGCCTTTTTAGTTCTTTCAACTCTTCTATTGACAATCTGTATGGTGTTCTTGAGATTGGTGTAGCTCCTGGTACCAATTCAATCAAGAAATTCACCTCTCTATTAGGTGGTATGCCAGGTAACTCTTCAGGGAAAACATCAAGAAATTCCTTTACCACCGGAATATCTCTCAATCCCGTGATATCTTGATTTAGTAGAGTTACAGAAGCCAAGTACCCTTGACAACCCTTCCGTACTAGCTTACAAGCCTTAACTGCTGAAATTATTGGTATTCTCTTGGTGTAGGGTTTATCAAAAGTTATAGAACAAATTCCTTTTCCTGGAAAAGTGACCTTCCTTAATTGGCAATCTAAATTGGCATGATATTTAGATAACCAATCCATCCCAAGGATCACATCATAATCCCACATTTCCAAACATATCAAATCACCAGATAAGTTATGTCCATTAATTAGGATCTAACTAACAGGGTAATACTCCTTAAGCTTTTTACCTTCACTCAAAGGAGTTGCCACTTCCAATTGTGTAGACAATGGGACTGATTGTATTTCCAAAGATTTATCAAACTCATAACTAATAAAGGAGTGCGTAGCTCTTGAATCAAATAATACATGTGCAGGTTTTGAGTTTATTATCAGTGTACCTTCAATCAGTCCGCCTTCCTACGGGAATTCAGGCTCTACCTCTTGAATAGCTTGTATTCTCCCTTGCTTTGGTTGCCTTGCTTGGGGATTCAGTTTGGCTGGCGCATTCTTGATTATCGAACAATCTGAAATTCGATGCTGAGTACCTCCGCACATGAGACATGCTCCCAATCTACGCCAACAATTTTCCGCCTTGTGTCCACTAACGTGACAATGCTTGCACACGTCCTTGCTTCCACTTGGAGCCTTCTCTGTCTTCTTTCCAGATTGCTGAACTTTCGGGGTATTTCCCGACTCAAACTTTCTCTTCCGATCCGAAGATCCTTCTCTTGACCGTCCTTTAATTTTATCCACCATATCATTTGCAGCTTCCAAAGCCAAAGCTCTTTTGACCATATCCGAATATGTAGTAATCAAATGTGAAGTTAACTGTATAATATAGATAGGACGTAGTCCATTCATGAACCTCTTGGCTTTTAACTTATCCGTGGCTATGAGATGTGGAGCATACTTAGACAATCGAGCGAACTGAGCCTCATATTCGGACACTGCCATTCTTAGTTGTTTCATATTAGCAAACTCATTTGCTTTCTTTTCCTGAACAACCTCGGAAAAGTACTGGTCATTAAACAACTCCACAAATTCATCCCAACTAATTTGGGTCGGATCCTCCAAAGTGGATATTACTATTTCCCACCACGCTCTAGCGTCCCGTTCCAACTGAAAAGTTACCAACCGGATCTTCTCTTCCTCGGTGCATTTAATTACTCCAAATATCCTTTCAATATCTCTTAACCAATTTTCCGCCTCGTCTGGGTCTGTACTTCCTGCAAATCTTGGAGGATCTAAACTTCAGAAATCCCTGAATAGACTTGTCCCATTATGGCTGTTATTCTTAGCTACAGTCCTCATCACTCGGGTCAAGTCATGCATCGAACTTTCCATTTTTCTCCAATTGGCGTCACTTCCTTCCATAATTAAGTTGGAAATATATCTAAAACATACAATAGGACATATATTAATTCCACAGTCCATCCAAACTTGCATTCATCACATACACATTTCAAATCCATCTAACACACCATTTCTATTCATTAACCAAATATTTACATCAAAATATACATCATAAACCAACAGCTAAGTCACTGCCATTCCTCCTTCCAACTTTTCACAGTACAAAACATACTTTCACTAACGTCTCACTTTCCTTCACATGAGAGTTATATATACATTTGGCATTTAAACAAAAGGAGAGGTTTACAAAAAGAAGGACAAGTTGCCTAAGTCCTTTCTAGTTCTGGGTCAGGTCTATAACAGACTCTGCAGGTGGTAGCTACTGTGCTTCTCCGGCTCCATGGTATAATTCCCTTGCCACATCGGTTAAAGCTTCCCAATACCCTTCAAACTGGTGAAGCAGCATATCTTGCCCCAGCCTGAGATTGTCTAGCCTACACATGACTTGAGTCATTACTTCTAATGAAGCACCAGGATTGCCAGCAAAGAAAACACCCGCAGTCAAATTAAGCACTTCTTCCTTAATTTGCATATGAGCTTCCTGCTGGGCTAGGGCATACAGCTCAATGTCTTGACGTAGCATTTCTAATGCTGCTACCATCCTTTCTTGGGCATTCATGTCCATACTGAAACAAATATCAAGTTAAGCATTTACATAATTACAAATACCATGCTAACTAATCCCATGTTTCTACCCCAACTCACTGGTTATCCCTAGGTCTATCGAACTAATGCTCTGATACCAATTTATCTGTCACGTCCTAATAAAATTCCATTTACCGAATATGACAGATATTAAACACGACAAGTAACATAAGGTTTGCTCATAAACAACTAGATTTGCGAAAATTATTACATAATACTCCTCATTATAGTCTAAATGAGGAGCAAGCAAAAGTAGACTGTAACTTTATTAAATTTCCACTTATCTACAAAGAAAACAAAAGATGACAGCAATGCTTGTCATGGTGTGGACCACTCAGCACACAAAATCCCCTTAAGCTTCATCTTCGTTGGGCCCACCTGAAAATGGTAAATTGAATGAGCTAACTAGCCCAGTAGAACTCAATTCCATTAAATGAAAAGGATTAAGATGTAAATTCTCAAGGTAAGAACAGGTATAGATTGCTAACACTGGGTGTTTAAACAATGATCAAATGAATCAATTTGATAATAGGTATTGAACAAGAATAGTTTAGAAACAAGATCAATAACTCAGGATGATACTTGAATTCAGACTCAGACACATTTTCACACACACAAGCATGATGTGATGACTAATCAAACAGAATTGATGTATGCCAACATCTAGAAATTCTTATCACCCCCGTGCGGCCACTGATGAATTCGGGCGCTCCCCCCAGGACTGAACCAACCATTTATTTGCCAGGCATATTTCTCGAACGAGTCCCAAAGACTCACAACTTGTCATCATAACACATTCATCCTTGTAAAGGATCAAGGACACACAAAGATTCACTCATGGTTTGCACACAAGAATTAAGGAACTTTGTTCCTTCATTGATTTCAGAAATTGATGTTCTCACAAGGTCAATTATGTTCGGAACTTTGAAGTGATAACTCATGGCAAAAATAAAAGAAGCTTGACTAGATTAGTAGGTGTTTAGGTAGTAGAAACATCTATGAATGAGTGAACATTTAGTTAGAACAATTGGGTGTGGTTCCGGTCAAGAAATAAGTCAAGGTAGGTGCAGAAATTTCTGGACTGGCTGTGCCTGTCGACAGCCAGGGTGTTGCTGTCGACAAGTAAGGCTTTCCCAGAAGCTGAATTCTCAGCTTGGAAGTGGCTGTTGACAGCCAGGAATGTTGCTGTCGACAGCCCCTGTCAGGTTCCATTTTCTGGGTTCTGGACAGAGGCCCTTGTCGATAGATAAATGCATGGCTGTCGACAGGTGCTACGTAGACTTTCAAAAATTGATTCAATCCAACTAGAAATTGTACTAACAAGATCTTCTATCATTCCTAACATGATTAGGACTTTGAACAAGTATGATTTCAGTTTTATAACTCAATGTAACATTACAAGAAGATGGAAGAAAGATCATGGAATATAAATCACATGGATGATTAGCAAGAAATTAAGCTCAAGGGAAATTGAATGGGAAAGCACTTCTCTTAGAACTCTCTTCTCTTTTTCCATTAATCACTTATCAAGTACACTCACTTGAGACCTCCATGGCCTCTCAATGAATCAATCTCACGAAGGAGAAAGAACCGTTATGGTTCCGTCTATACTACACAGGAAAATTGATATGATTTCAGATTTGAGACATGTTGGGAATGAAAAAGAAATGATGGGTGATCTCCTATAATCAAACACAAATTTAGTCATGATGATGGTTCAATTATTGGCAGGGAACTACTTTCCAAGTCTGGAAAATAGCACACACGTGGTAAAGGATCACTTTACATTACCTAAACTATGTCAAAATGTAAGATGAATAGGTGAAGAGTAGGAAGAGAATACTACCTCTATGACTAGCACAACATTCTCCTGACGTTAAATTCCCCAAGAGCCCAACGTAAAGCAGCTGAGGAAGTAGCCAACAGTAAGGAGAGAGTAGTTGAATCCTCCCAGGTCTGCTTCGCCAGCTTCACAACATCCCCTGCAGCAGCTCCAACGCCAGCTCGAGCAAGGATAAGGGTTACAAACACAAGGACAGTAGTTCCAGCTACGTATCTAACTCAAGAATTATGCAAACACAGCAGCAACATAATAGTGGAAAGGTTCATAAAGATAGGTACGAAGGATATTGGGGTGTATTTATAACCCCAAAGGTCTCCATGCATCGCAACACGTTGATGGTTAATGTGTCATGGTAAAAACCATGGGTTTTTACCATGTGACACGGGTTACATGCATAACCCACAAGTTACAGCTGGGGGTTAACGTGGTAAGCTCCTACCAAGGTGTTTTGGCGTTCTCAACACCCAACACGTAAGCATCACAAAAATTCCAAGAAAATCCAACCGTAATTGCCAAATAATTCAACTGGCCCCCATTAAGCTTGATATAAACATATTCAAATGGTATACATTTGTCATGAAATTTTAACCATAGACTAATATAATGATTTTTAAAATTATAGTGATTTTTATTTAATTTTTAGATTTTATTTTACACTAGGTGAAAAATCACCCAAAAAATAGTCGCGTCAACTTATCCTCGAAGTCCGCATGCCGAAAAATTTGAATATCTATATTTCTGAGATCTCCACATTTTTCTGGAAATTATAATGTTCTCGAATTTTTATTTCATTGTCGTTTTCCGATGTCGCCCTGTGGGAGCACGCACCTCTGTGTACGACACTGGGGTAATATGCGTTACTACTAATTAATCCCAAAATCTAATTATCTCAATTTAATAACAATCCTAATGTATGATAACCACATTATTCATATTTTCGTAACACTTTAAATTTTTGGGGCGTTACACAAATGGCACCATTTGAAGCTTTATATGGCCGACAGTGCAGACCACTGTTATGGTGGATTGAATTGAAGGAATCACACATTCTTGGACCTGAGATGATACAAAAAACTACAGAAATTATAAAGTTAGTACAAGATCCAATGAAAGTTGCCCAAGACCGACAGAAAAGTTATGTTGATCGACGAAGAAAAGAGCTGAAATTTCAACAAGGTGATCATGTTTTTCTCAAAGTGTCACCTCGAAGAGGAATCAAGAGATTTGGGATTAAAGGAAAACTTAGTCCAAGATTCATTGGACCATTTGAGATATTAAGGAGAGTTGGGGAAATGACGTATCAACTAGCATTACCACCCCAATTATCCAATGTTCAAGACATCTTCCATGTGTCAATGTTGCGAAAATATGTTTATGATCCAGAACATTTTATTGAATACCAGAATCTGGAAGTACAAGAAAACCTGGCATATGAAGAAAGACCTGTGCAAATCCTTGACCGAAAGATCAAGCAACTTCGGAATAAGGAAGTTTCGCTACTAAAGATCCAATGGAATAAGCGAGGACAAGAAGAAGCAACATGAGAATTGGAAGATGCTATTAAAATCAAGTATCCATAATTGTTTACAGGTTAGTAGCACTTTCAATTAAATTTCTTATCTGTTAAATTTGGAGGACTAAATTTTCTTTAGTGGGGGAGAGTTGTAACACCCCAAAATTTTATTTATTGAAAATTTAGATAAAATGTGATGATTTTAATTGTTAAACATAACTACTTTCATGATATGTAATTATCTTTAATTTAGGATTAATTTGTATTAATAAATATAATTCCAGTGTTGTTTTCAGAGGTGCGCACTCCGACAGGGCGTCACCGGAATTCTGTAACAAAATTAAAATCCGAAAACACCATAATTTTTAAAAAAAATGTGTTGATATTAGAAATGTAAATATCCAAAATTATTGACATGCAGATATCAATATTAAGTCGAACCAGTGATTTTCCAGGCAATTTTTGCTGGGTGAAAAATTACTTCTAAAAATTAAACTAAAATTACCATAATTTGTAAAACCCTCCAATTAGCTTATGTTTGAAATTTCAACTTGATTAGACATCATTTGGATACAAAAACATAGAGACAAATGAACCAGCTGAATTATCCCCTATTTAAATTAACTTTTTTTTGAATAATTGCTTACGTAGCTATGGCTACGTAAGGCTCATCTCACCAAAGGTAAACAGCTTACACATAGTTTACTACGTGTAAGTGGGGTAAAACCCCATGGTAAACGTGGCTTTGGGAGGTGAAAGTGGGGTTTTACGATTACACATGTATGGCTATGTGCCATACATGCATGGAAACTGGGAGGTTATAAAAACTCTCCCTTAACCCTTCGTATGGGTTTGTCCACCTCTTGCTCAGTCTCCCTACTGCTGAAGCTGTTGCTACTGCCATTGCTCTGTGGAGCTGCTAGTGCTGCTTTGCCGTAGCTGCTACTGCTGCTTCTGCTGAAGCTGCTTTGCTGCTACTCCATCTGCTACACCTGCCGTGGCTACCACTTCCACAAGACATTTTCTTCTTCCTGCTACTGGTTCCTTCGTTGGGAAGAGGAGAATGACCTTCACCCTTCCTAAGTCATGTAGGATTCTCTCTTTATTCTCTCCTTCTTGTCTTCCTTCTTGTCTCCTCCTTTTGATAAAGAGCTTGTTCTTAAATGTTTACACCATTCACACTTGACTTTGGTTCTATGAACACCCTTAGAAATGCTTCTCTTATTCGTTATAATCAAGCTTTGGCTTATATTCATGTCATATCTAAGCATGTATGTGTAGAACTTCCTACTAGAAGCTAGGAAAAATTTCTTAGAAGTGTTGTATATAGAGTAATCATCCATTCATGAGTTTTCATACCCATTCCATGTGTACAGATTGTACTCTTATTGTTCTATTCTTTCCTTTGTGTAAATGGTGTTTAGAAGTGTGAATGAGACCCTATAGATGTTGTTAACCATGTTTGGAATCATAGGAATACTTAGAAGAGTCTTATGAGATGCTGTAAAACCATTTCTGGAAGTTTAACCTACGAATGTCGAGAGTTAGAAACCATCTGTCGACAGGCCTCAAGCTTCCAGAACCCAAAAATGCAGAAACACCAGTAGCTATCGACAGACAATCTTCATCTGTCGATAGATGGCCCTCATTTATCGACAGCCACCCTTGGCCTGTCGACAGACAGTGACCATATTCCAGAAATCTTGTTCTGGATGGACAGTGGCTGTCGACAGCCACTCTCTGGCTGTCGACATACACCTGTCTGTGGTGTTTAACCTGATTTGTTTCATGTCCAACCAAAGGTCACACACTTTGGCATTAACCCAACAAGTTGTTTCCCTCATTTTCTTGAATTCCAACTACTTTACACTGAGAAGAACCATTCAGTTTTCATCCACATCCAACTTTGGAATGTTCTTGAACACCCCCAAGTATACTTGATTCCTACATAGCTACAATCTTCTGAAGTCATTGGCATTGACTTCCAACCCTTTGCTACTAGTGACATCTTGAGTACTTGTGTACCCCACTTGAATATTTTACAGAAATAAATTATGATGACAATTTTTTTGTCTTTGGAATCAATTGAGATATATGTCTGTGCAATGGAGCTGATCCAGTCCCGGTAGGAGCACCCGAATTCGTTTAATGGCCGTGCGGAACGATAATGGATCTCTTGGATGTTTGACATTGCATCATACTTGCTTGATTGGTCATCATCTTATTGTATCAATGAGTTGGACATGTACTTGAGCCAGAATGTGAATATATCCAGAATTCTTATCTATGCAAGTTTGATTCAATACTCTTGTTCTATAACTGTTATCTAGTTGACATGATTACACAACCACCTTTGATATCTGACATTGCTACCAATTAAGCTTCCTGCTCATCTCTTTAGTTATCATACTCCTGTTGATTAGAATGTGTGAATCCTATTGGGCTCGTTAGCTCATTAAATCTTACTTTTCAGGTGAACATGATGAGCCTAGCTCTTAAGGGGGTGTGTTGAGCGGGTCAACCAGTCAACAGAGTTCCTTAGATTACCTTCTAGTGTTGTAGTTAGAAGAATGAAAGTGTTATTTTGTTTTTTTTTTCTTACTCCTCTTATGGATTGTTACGAGGAGTACTATGTAAGTTAAGCTTCCGCAATAATGACAACAGATGAATAAAAATATAAGTTCTATTTCTTAAATCTGTTTTTCTGTCATTTCTGATAAATGGACATTTATTAGGACGTGACACGGCGCCAGGCTACCCTGTGCGTTGGATACAACTCCTCCTTAACCCATTTTTATATTTATTTCTTTTAGTTAAGGGATTGGTTTATTCATTTTTTATTTGGTTTTATTTGTAAAGAGGTTAATTATTATGGTTTATCCTTTTGATTTTTATTTATTCATCTATTTTTATTGTTTTTATGATGATTTATTAACCTTGTCAAAATTTATTCCATACAGAGCTTTGGCACATTTTCTTTTGTTAAGTGGGATTAATTGTTGAATATCTTACTTAAGCACTCCATCTTTTATTTACTTAATGCATAAGCTTATGAATCATGTTGTCTCCATTGCCAGTTCGACATCATAGTATGGGTCCTTGGTCTGCTCGACGAGCACCAACACAATACAGGCCTATTATTGAGTTGTGCGAGAAGGCCAAATTTGTTGCAGTCATTGTCATTTCATTTTGTCATCACTTATTCATTTAATAAAACATGCAACATTAATTAAACGAAAAATTCAGTGGTATTTCGACAGTGAAAAATGGTCAAGGACATCACTTCTAGTTGCATTTCTCATAGACAGTGCGAAAGAATGTAGCAGTCAAAAAATGGTCAGTGAACCTTACACCATCCCATCCTCCACGAGCTCCTAAATTTGTTTTTTTGTTGGAGTATGCCGACATCTCTCCTATCACTGCTGTTGGTGTATCCCTTTTAAGCAGTAGTCAGAGGTTGCTAGGCGCGTCTTCCCTTTCTCTAGCCACACCCACAAGCCACAAGGGAATGGGGAGGCCAGCATTGTCTTAGGCTAGCTGTAGGGGTGTGTTCCTATTCCCGACCATGGAGATGGTTGTAAGGGAGTAGGGAAGCTTCACCTCCCAATGGTGCAACTCGGGAGCATCTTCTCCCACTCTCGACCGTGAAGAGTTATAGAAGAGTGGAGGAGCTCACACCATCTGAAGTAGCTTGAGGGAGCTATCGAGAGACATGCCCACAAATCCCCTTTCCTCTGGAGAGCACCCCCACTAGCTCTAGGCGCAAGAAGAGAGGCTTGTGATGGCGACTACAAACGCAAGTCATGTCCTGACATGATGGGTCTGAGTCAAACAACAGGGATAGCATACCATATGCCATGTAAGGAGGAGTTCGGATCCTCCCAGTACATGGGAGGACCGAACTCGGTCAGTCACCAATGGGAGGTGATGGTGGGTGAAATTTCTTTAAAAAAACCCAAATAAAGATATGCAAAAGTTTTTGAAAAAGAGTTTTTGAAAATTTCTCACCCACCATCACCTCCCATTGGTGACTGACAGAGTTCGGTCCTCCCATGTACTGGGAGGAACCGAACTCTGTAAGGAGAGGCCATGACATGACCGGCAGGAGGAGTTGAGGACCCAGCCATGCTGGTTGAGTCGTCACTTCTTTGTGGTAGGGAGTGGTGACTCCACGGGAGCTTGGGCTTGGGTCTCCTATCTAGCTCGTGTTCATAGGGTCTACAACTGCAAACCACTTTTTGACCTCTGGCGTGTCACAAGCATACAGGTTTTTAGGCTTCCTTAGCTTGCTCATCCTTATCGACCTATATTACATGTAGCTGGAATTACCCTCTCCATAAACATGTCTGTAAGTTTTGTACGTTTCAATGTGCTAAAATTGTTCAAGGTAACGAGGAGTCAAATGTGGTTGTACATATCGCCGTGCTAATTAAATTATTCAAACAAAAGATTATTTTGCTTATGTCGATTGACTTCTTTAATAAAAAATACATTCTGAATTATTAAGATAAAGGCTTCCTAATATCCAATTGATAAGCATATCTCAATAGGTGTCAAAAGTTGTTTGACACAGAAAAGGGTATGAAACAACTAAGGGATTCTTAAAAACAATGGTACGCGCAGAATGGTGAATACGTCATTTTTGCTGGGTTCCCCACAAGCTCCTTCCATCAGCTATGTACAAACAATAAATTACGTGTTCCTTTATTACCATAACTGACGCTCATGCTTTGAGACTAAGTTTACAAAAGTAATTTTCAAGTGCTGAGCCCATTGTCCCCTCCCCACCTCTCCACATGGAAAAATACAACTCCGAAAATGTTCCCACCGTTCTTCACTTCTCCCACCACCTCTCTACGCATATTCCCACTCTCTTTTTCCTTTCTCCTCCCATGTGAAAAATACAAGACTGCATTGTTTTCCGTCTTTCTAATGTAATTCATAAAGTATGCTCTTCTTCACAATAATCACATACAAGTCTCTGAAACGTGCTGAACTGTAAGAGAGAAAGATTGCAGAGAGGGGGTGCAGACTGTGAGGAGGTGTCAGAGGGTGCGGGTGGAAAGGAGCTTAGGGAAAGAGAGAGAGCAAAGGGGGAGGCACCGGGTAAGAGAGAGAGAGAGAGCAACGAGGGGGGAGTATTCGGTGAGAGAAAGGAGACCTTCGACACTGGGGGGGGAGAAAGAGAGAGAGAGAGAGAGAGAGAGAGAGAGAGAAAGCAAAGGGTGGGGGGGGGGGTGTACCGGGTAGGAGGAAGGAGATCTCCCTTCGACCTTAGTGCAGAAAGAGAGGGGCATGAGGAGTCGGAGGGGTATCGCCCCTCTAGCATCATAGAGAGATCGTGAGAGACTGGTGCAGTGTGGGAGGAGAAACCAGAGGGGTAACTCCAGTCAATGATGTCTGGTGGGAGAGGGGTAAGTTACCCAAGTATGGTATGGTATGGTTTAACGTACAGTGATTGACGGCAGGGGCACGCATAACATAATACACCGGTATACATGATGAACCAAAGATTTGAAGGCCATATGTGTTATTTTGCTGCATTGTAGGGGAATATATGTAATTATCCCCAAATTTTAGTTTTCACAAAAAGACTAGAGACTGAAGTTAGACGTGGCCCTATTTGTCGGCATGGTCTACGGAGGAACTTCACTGGAAAATGGAGCTGAAAGAGAACACGAGAAAAGAAATCAAAGGAAAATGGCAGCATAACCTGCACACTTCGCATTTTGTTAGATAGACAGAGCTGCTTATTCGCCCAGGTAAGCAAAAAGAAAAGCATTGAACCCTCATCGGCAAACTTATTCTTGACAAGGTTAAGGGAACAGAAAAAAAAAAAAAAAAAAAAAAAAAAAAAAGAAATTTCACACCTCCTAATAAGACCCAGGAATTCGCAAGGCAAGATCAAGGTACCCCATCCCCAGGCACATCAGCAACCCTCTGGATGTTTTCTTGCAGACATATATGTGACATGATGCGCCCTATAAAAAATAACTGCTGTAGTCCGGCTGTACAAAGCCTTCACATATACACTTGCTCTAATAGATACAGAGAGCAAACATGCGCTCTTATCCTCTCCAGCCTACAAGGAAACCCAAAAAAAGGATAATTTTGATCTCTGCTTTGTTTGCCCATCATGTGACACAATTCAAAATCTTGGTTGTGAAAGCGTGGGAGCCAAAGTGTCCCTTCCATAAAGTCAATAAGCTGATGCATGGCTGGAATGAGGCCAGATGCGTTAGCCAAGCAGATCCTTGAACAAGTTTGGGTTCTGCCCTGAAGGTGTCACCCCCAACTGCCTTGCAAGTGCATCTTTCTCTAGGGAATCTTGTGGATTCGGCCCTTTCTTCACTGGCACGGTGCTTGTTGCTGCTGCTCCTCCAAGGGAACTTTTGTTCGATGTATGAGCATCAGGATTTACGGCACCGCTGCCTACATCGGTCATAGCCATTGGTACATCTGTGTAAAGCGCCATAAGATCAGGTGCTACAGAGCCAGCAGCAGCACTAGAACTCTGGGTCGCTGGTCCAAGAAGACCTTCCAACTGCTGAAAAGGATCCACCACTGAGGTGTTTCCAGAAGCAGGTTCACCCAGATCGAGCAAGTCAGGAGGTGGAGGGGAAGGTCGAGTCTGCTCTGCAGGTTGCTCAGAGGATGCAGCAGCCTTGGATGAGGCAGGTGCTTTTGAGGCATTTACATGGCTTCCCTTTGCAATCTTATGAGAGGAGGGTGGCTGCTGTTCTTTTCTGGAAGATGACATACCAAACAGTGAGGCAGCCAACCTCTGCTTTTCAGCTGAAACCTCTACTTGTTTCCTTGGATCATATGAAACATCTCGCATCTGCGAGTTCACAGTTGTAGTCCCATTCACATTTGTGGTGCCATTTACCGTCTTCTGGGCATTAGAATTTGAGCTAGAGGGAGCGGAAGGAGATGAATAGGTCTGTCTACCCCACTTCTTTTGCACTCCTTCCAGACGAAGTTTAACTCCACGATCCGTGGACGATGATCCATCAGGAATACACAACTGCTTGGCAAGTACATGTGTTTCTTTGACATAGGTTGACTCAGATATCACAGCTATATCAGTAACAGGAGACTGCAAAACAGGTGGAATGTTTGTCTGAGGTGGCTTTGGAAGTTCATAAGCCTCAAACCTGAGTGCATGAGAAGAAGTCTCATGATGATCTTGGTTTCTAAAGTTGTTGATATTCAATACTCTGCCACGATCACTCTCAGAAATGTATGGTCTAGCTCCTTTTTCCAAAGATTGATCGACAAAACTGTCTAAGAAGGAAAGACTTCTATCGATCTACAAGGAGAATTTGAAATAGCTCAGTATGCAGATCATACAAAAAATCAAGAGAAATGCAATATGCAATATGAGTTCAAATCAGGGAGGAAAATAATACAATCACTCTCAAAGGCACACCCCAGTACCTCACCTCCAGCACCATGCAGAAGAGACAAAAATGCCATCAAATTTGTCACCAAATAAATTTGTCAGACAGAAAGACGACTCAATTCCTATTGAAATATAAATTGCACTATTTCAAGGTAAAGACACAATGGACAAATAGTACTTCCTAGTGACACAAGCAGAAAACTTCACAAAGTGCATGATTCGACAGACTAAGAATCCGTAGAATGAAACTCTCTCCAACCAACTTATAGCTGAATAGCTTCTCAACTGTGCATTTAGGGTGGTTTAGGGGTTTGGTCATCCATTTTATCCTTCAAAGTTTAAAACTGTTTCTTCCCAGACTGGGAAATGTTCTAAGATTTTAAGGCTAGAGTGAGTTAGGAAAAATCAAATCTTATTTTACTTAATGTTAAATCTGGAAAAGAAAGTTCCACAGAGGATCAGAAGCTTGTTCTTTTCTCCAGAAAAAAGAAGGTTTTCTCTGGTCAAGAGGTCATGGAACAGAGAATCGGATCGGCCCAAGAATCGGCCTTGGCCGATCCAGGATCAGCCAGATTAAAAAATAATCTCGTTTGAAAAAAATCAGGAAAAGTCAGAGAAAATTCAGAAAATTTAAAAAAAAAAGCAGGAAAAATATGTCGTCAATATTTACATTTATATGTTTATGATATATGTAATCATACTCATAAAGTTATCCATTAATATATATACATATACAGTATATATGTAATCATACATTATATACATATCAGATTAATGTATAAACATAATTAATATGTATATCCTTATAAATATACATATATCACAATGTAATGATCGTGAATAGTGTTGGAATATGGAGCACCTTGTACATATTGATGAACACTATATACATATACATGTGTGTGTGTGAATGTACGTACAATCATATATGAAAGTAAATATAATAGCAATATATATATGACATTGAAGGTATACATATACATAAAGATATACATATGTATATATATATATGAATATGTAATCATATATATGTATGTATGTCATATATATGTCTATATGCTTATGTGTACTTATACAAACAAATATGTAAATTAATGTACACAATCATATTAGACATATTAATGTGTGTATATATACATGTATTAGTTTACATATGTGAAATGATGGTTTAATATATGTATTAATTAATGTATGTAATAATAAAATTGCGTGGCAGAATCGGCCTGGGATCAACCGATTCGGCCCAATTCCGGCCTATTTGGCCGGAATTTAAATGATCCAATGGCTTCTCCACTGGAATCAGATCGGCCTAGGCCGATACACTCCGGATAGGCCGATTCTGCATTCCATGCAAGAGGTAGGAAAACTTCTGAAGTAAACTTTTCATCCAAAAGACAAAAAAACTTCTATAACCATTTAATTTTTCTAAATGTGTAATCCTGTGAAAATAACTTTTTTCCATCTAATTTCCAAAACCCCTAAGCGGCCCTTAGGTTGAAGAAAAGATGGTACAGAAGGATACAATAAAAACGAAAGGATGGTCATTTGCAATTTTGCATATATACATCCATACATTCAAATTCGCATCCGGTGCATACAGATCAAGAAGTTTCTTGAAACCTTAGAAATAAATTGTAGAATTTACAAGTGTCAGATCACCACCCCCCTTACCTGCAGCATGCACCCAATGTCATGTTTCCTATTTGCTCCATTGAATTCTAAATCAGTGGAGACCTGACTTGGGCATGGAATGTGGAACCAGCTGATCCAAACCGGGATAAGCCGATTCTGTATCAGATCGGCCTGGGGGGGTAGTCCTTGGATCGTAGAAATTCTGCCATACAAATTTTTTTATATACAGTGTCCTATATATATTAACTATATAATTATATTTACATTAATACATAATTATATGTACATTAACACACATATATGTATAAAGTGCTCATTAATATGATATATATACCATAAAGATATACATATGTTTTTACATTAATAGATATGCATATGATTACATATATGTTGCGTATACCTATAAATGTGTAAATTTATATATATGATTACATATATCATAAACACATGTATAAGCAAATGAGGTATTGCATATCAGCAGTATCTGCAGGACTACTAACAAATGTATGCCACCCATATGCCTTGGTCTTAGTACCATGCATATGTCTACACCATGATATCACGTCCGACTACAGGAGAAAGGTCCACAGTCATGGCCATTTCACATACTACCCATCCAGCAGCCTTTTGACCCTTCCCAGCAGCCTTATTAGGGAGGCTATGCTTGCTTCACTTGTTGCATTATTGCATACTTATCCCCATGGTTTACTTTCATAAATGTAATTTGAAATTGTTAATAAGCTATTTAATTATTGATAATTAATTGTTTTATTTTGCAAATTGTCGTGTGAGTGGTGTCACCCTGCACAGGATCCACAGTTGCACATTCACCATCTTTTATTTGGATTCTAAGGCCAATCCTGCAGATGTAGATTCCCTTTCACACAGAGATACGATATTGGAGTAGCAGGCCTATGTGTTGAAGTTAATATTTAAAAAAATTAAATCCAAAATATAGGCATGATTAACTATGACAAAATGCCACATGAAATGTACCAAATTACTAAGATTTTATCTATTCAAACAAGAGAGAGAGATAGAGAGTCCGGGGACTTGAAAGCTGCCCGCAGGACATCACAATGAGTTTGTACAAGAGAGAGACGGGAAGGGAAGAAGAATGCACCGCCACCTTGCCAGTGTTTGCTGACCCTCACAGAGGTTGCAAACTTCACCATCATCATCGACACCATCGTGCATGTGGAGAGGGATGACCACATAGCCATCGTCACCGTCATTGCTTCCACTTTCTACACACAGCTGCTGCAATCTGCACCATGTCAACCTCCAGCAAGGTCACAGTCAGCATCGAGCTCACGGCAAGGTTGCTATCGGCATCAGTTATGAGGAATGGAGGATGAAGGTTAGGGTATGACTCATGGAGGCGACAAACATGCATACGATAGGTATTGAGTGGGTTGGTGGCTCGAGTGGGTAACTGTGAACTGGGTGGGACTGTCCTAGCAACATAGGGATGCCTATGATCACCTAGGCAAGATGGGCCAAAGCAAGGTAGCTTGTAACCATCCTGCCTAGGCGATGCTGCTGGGCCACTAAGGTGGTCACCTCAGCTTGCCTCTGGCACCTAAACCACCTAGATCACAGTTACCCACCTGACCCACTAACCTGCCCATACTTTTTTTTTGCAAGTGGGTATTACTACGAGTATATTAAAATGAGAGAAAATATACAAATATAGGTGGGCCAAAACCCAAAGAGATGTCACCCCCAAAACACCTACAACGAGAGCACACCAAGGTGGTGTGTAAGGCCTAATCCCCCAAAAACACCCTAAAAGAGGAATATATAGATGAATTCACATTGGAAAGAGTGCCGCCCACTCCTTCACCCTATCCCAAACAAAATGTAGAAGAGAGAGGTTCTCTGGCCAGGCAAAGGGTCTAGGCCCCAAAACCTAGAGAAGAAGAAGCAGCCGCGCCTAATCACCTGGGAGTCTGGGACCAAAACCACTCTTCCCCAACGTACAAAGCCATTTGCATAGGAGAGTTAAATTCAAGTTTCTGAAATTCTTCAACCCCAGACCTCCTTGCTCTTTGGAGGTGGTAATTCTGCCCCAAGAAATGTCATGCCACTATCTGCTCTGGATTGATTGAAGCTTCCTAGTCACAAAATTTAGTATGCGGAATATGGAGAAAAAAATAAGTAGGTAGACTATCCAAAACCAAGTTGCATAATGTCAGTCAAACCCCCATAAGACAACAATCACCTTCCAACCTGCAAGTCTGGATTCATACTGCTGAATAATAGGACACCAATCAGCATAGTGGAGGGCCCCCAGGAAAAAAGGAAGGCACAGGTACGATATAGGGAACTCTCCAATGGCACATTCCAATAGAGTAGCTGCCCTCAATAGAGGACTCTTCTCCATATTCACCTCGACCAGGAGACTTTTATTAAAATTAACCCCAAAGAAGTGACCTCCAAAAGCTTTAACGAAATTCTCGTCATGGCATGGTATTGATCTCTAACCTCTAGGAATAAAATAATATCACCAGCATACTGAAGATGAGAGAGCGAGGGGCCATCTCTACACACCCAAAAACCTCAAATTAGACTAGAAGCCTTGGCCTTCTGCCACACCTTGCTCACAACACTCACAATCAACACAAACAGGAGGGGGGAAACTGGGTCCCCTTCGTGCAGCAGACTCTAACCACTATGGAGCCATGAGATCATCTTTCCATTAACGAGAACTACGAAGGAACCTGAAGTGACACAAACTCTAACCCAAGCAATCCAGCTGGCCTTAAACCCCATCCTCCGCAGGACATCAAAGAGACACTGTCAGCTAACCCTGTCATAAGCCTTCCCAAAATGCAACTTCAAAACCACTCATTTCCTCATTTACAGCTTGAAAGCATAGATGCACCAATGCGCCACGCCGCCACCAAGAAGTTGTCTAAGATACATCTCCCTCTAATAAAAGCTCCTTGGGAATGACTAACCAATCTATCCATCATAGAGACCATTCTCCCTGCTAAAAACTTGGTGATGATCTTGTAAGTATCAGTGAGCAAACTGATAGGCCTAAGATCCTGAAAATCTTGTGCACCCAACTTCTTAAGAATGAGGACCGATAAGGTCTTATTGATGCCCCCAAGTGCGCTCTCCCTTCCTAAAATTCTCTCAATGCCATAATGAGGTCTTCTTTAATGATACCCCAACACTTCTGAAAGAAAAGTAAGGGGAAGCCATCGAGGCCAAGGGCCCTATCGCCTGCCAGAGAAAAAACAACTTGGTGGACCTCCACCTCCAAAAACAGAAACGACATTGGCTCTCTCTCATCAAGGAAGACACTAGGGAGGTCCACAGCAATCCTTGGCTTGTAAAAGGACTTCTCTGAAAACAAAGAGGAGTAGAAGATTCTCACTTGATCTCTATTCTCCACCTGTGAAGAGAAGCAGTGGTCCCCCACCTTGATACTAGAGATGGAACTGACATTTCTCCTCCCTGAGGCAAGCCATTGGAAGTAAGCTATCTTCATGTCACCCTCCTTAATCCATCTTCCCTCGATCTCTGCCTCCGATAAATTTCCTCCCTGGTCAACCTCGCCAAGTGTCGAATGATCCTATCCTTAGCCACCCTCCCAAGGAGGGTTTTACCTACCCCCCAAGATTGGAGAATGTGTGCAATAGGCTGAAGTTTCTTCACCAACATACCTATAGTCGAGGAACTAGCAAGTGGGCCACTCCAAGCTCTTGCAACTGTCTCCAAGAAATCAAGCTCTCTCAGTTAGATCTGGTAAAACCTAAAGCCAAGAGACCTGCCATATTGTCTTGAAGTCTTCAACAGAATGGATTTGTGGTTGAAGGTAGACCTCACTAGCCCCAACACCTAAGCATAAGAGAAATGATCCTCCCAATCAATAGAGACCAAGAACCTGTCCGGCCGAAAGCAAGACACATCAACTCTCATGTTGGACCAAGTGAAGGAGCCCTGCGACATGCCAAAGTCCACTAAAGCAGCCTCCTGGATAAAATAAGAGAAATCATCCATCTATCCCACTGAAGCATTGTCCCTGAACCTCTCCTAAGTTGCAGCAAGAGCACTCCGTAAGAGAGTCGGGCACCTCCAATGTCCCTAAGAAAGCCCATCCCCTTCTCACTTTGTTTCTTGTAAACATAAATATCAATTTTGCACCTCCTAATCAACTCCCTCACAGCCCTCCTCTTCTTAACCCCGCCCAAACCTCTCACATTTCAAGAGACCATCCTCATTGATGACTAGATAGAGGACCCTCTTCCCTTCCCTCCCCCTCCTTATTGCTCCTACCCGCTCTGGAGCGGGACCTTGCCCCTCCCCTAATGCTCATACTCCATTGTTTGTTGATCTTAAAGAAGACTCCCCCCAAGTCCTTCTCAGTCACCTAAAATAAAATTCCAACCTGGTCCACCACCACCTTCGTACGTTCCATCACAAAGACTTCAACTTCATTAAGTAGCTCCCTAACTTCCTCAATCCCTAACCTGTTTCGACCCCGAGCTTCATCTTCCTCCTACACCACCCTCTCTCCCCCAGCCAACATGAGAATGCCCACACCCAGTCTCAGGCTCCTGAGCCAAGGCCAATACCAACAAAGCCTCCAAGTCCAACGACTGAGCGAGAGGCATGACCCCACCGGAACAAGGTCGCCCTAACACAGGGCCAGAGGCAATCGCGATGGCGATGGGGGAACTAAGATGTCCTCCGCAGCGCACCCACCTCACACGGCGGCAGGGGAGGAGACCTGTAGACCAAGGTGTAGACGAGGGAGGAAAAAGGATGCCAAAGGTCCATTCCCAAACAAAAGAGAGGCTTGTTGAACCCTAAAGATTTGTGGTGAATGTCTACCAAAAGAAATGTTGAGGTTCATTTTTAGGTAGCCCATTCAAAGGGGTGGCTGAACCTTAAAAGGTGGTTGATAGCTAACAGGGGAAATGTTGAATCCAACAAATTAGTTAGGTAGCATATTCAAGAGGCCAAGTGAATTATGGTTAAAGTAACCCCCACGGTTACTTAGGTGACAAGACAATCCAGGGATTTCCTCCGAGTTAAACAAGTCTGGACTTCAAGCGGCAGCAAGCCCTCAAGGCAAGCCAAAGTTCAAGGGAGAACAATTCTCCGCACAAGATACGGCACGAAAAAAATCCGGCAGCACAAGGTCTATAAGACCGAATGCGAAGAACAAGTACAAGAACAAGTCCGCGACGGAAGCTCCAAGGAGTTGCAAATCCAATTCTTCGCCGGGTAGAACTCCGAGGAGAAGCAGAATTTCCGGGACTTCCAAGCAACTTAATACCCCTAAATGGGGGATATGGGGGCCTATTTATAGGCAAAACCTCCTCCTCCCCTTAACCGATGATAGAACTGGGGGTACCATCGGTTAAAGGGGATGTTCCCCCTAACCGATGGTAGCACCATCGGTTAAGGGGATTCTCCCCCCCAACCGATGGCCCCCCTTAACCGATGGTAGTACCATTGATTAAGGGGTTTCCCCCTTTAACCGATGGGGGTACCATCGGTAACACCATCGGTTAAAGAGGATTCCCCCCTCTAACCGATGGGAGTACCATCGGTTAGAGGGGGGGAGAGGTGCCACCTCCTACGCATGTAAAGGGAGGGGAGCCTTCCCCTATAAAAGGCCCCCTATTCCCCCCAAGAAAAGGTCCCTCTTCCGGGCTCCAGCTTAGCCATTCCCCCCTTGCGCAGTGTTGTCCCCCTACTGTCCAAAAATCCTAAAAATTCCAAAGAAATAGAAAAAACCTTTCTTCCTCTTCCAAAGGTCCCTCCACGTGTTCCTCAAGTTCCCTTGTTTGGCGTGAAGGTACCGACCCCTTCTCCCCATTCGGTGTAAAGCGTGGAACACCGGATAAGGCAAAAACAACCGGGAGATCGTCTTCATACGACATCGGCATCTCCTTTATCCCCCTCTATGGAGGGCTTCTCAAAATCATAGCGCGGTCCTTGCCCCCACATCGAGCAAGACTCTGTGGGGGAGATATCCTTCGGGGTTTAAATACCATCCATATCGAGCAAGACTCTATGGATACACGGTATTTAAATACCCTTGTTCTCGTGCTCTAAATACCTTCATAGTGAGCAAGACTCTATAGGTATGCGCATTTAGATGCATATGTTCTCCCCGCCCGTCGAGCAAGACTCCGGGATGGTGGATATTGTGCTTATATGTATATGTTTCTTAGAGGAGACTCTGCCCAAGCGAAGGTTCTGCCCAGGAACATATTCGTATAATCATAAATTTGTGTTCATATGTATATGTTTCTTGAAGGAGACTCTGCCCAAGCAGAGATGCCGCCTAAGAACATATCCATAAAACTACAAATTTGTGCTTATATGCGTATGTTTCTTAGGGGAAACTCTGCCTAAGCAAAGGTTCTGCCCGAGAGCGTATCCATATAATCACACACTCGTGCTCATGTGTATATGTTTTCTTAAGGACACTCTGTCTAAGCGGAGGTTCTGCCCGAAAATATACTCATATGTTCACAACTCCGTGCTTATATGTATATATTTCCTGAAAGGAAACTCTGCCTAAGCAGAAGTCCTGCCGGAAATACGTCCATATATTCATAAATATTGTGCTTATATGTGTATATTTCTAAAGAGAAACTCTGCTCAAGCGGAGGTTCTGTCGAAAATATATCCATATACTCACAAAAGAGTTATGCCCATATGGGTATTTTCTTGGGGAGAAACTCCATTTTGACAAAGATCTTGTAGAAAATATATCTATATGTTCACGAAATTATGTTCATGTGAATATGTCTTCTAAAAAAGAAATTCTGCCTAAGCAGGGGTTCTGCCCAGAGATATATTCATATGTTCATAATATGTGTTCATATGATTGTATCTCACGGAGACATCCTGTTTATACAGGAACTCTCCTCAAAAAATACTATCATATGTTCATTAAACTCATACTCATACATTTGCGTAATAATTCTACCTATGCGGGAGCGCTGCCCAAATTCTCAGCATATACTAAAGCCCAGATAAATTCAGGGGCACACGTTTATTCATACCTCATCCACATAAAATTCTAAAGCAAACAATATGCCCGGCACCAAACAAATCTACAGGTATATTCCCACTCTTCTCCCAAAAATCATATTTTGAACCCCAAAAAGGAGCTTTCATACTCTTCCAAAGTGAAGCTTTCAAGACGGAATATTTCAAGGAACAAATCCTTCTTCCAAAATAAAAGATAATCCTGTATGATAATATAAAAAGGAGAAAAGGGAAACATCACATTAGAATTTTCTAGAAATGCATATTTTTCCTCGACTTTACTATGAATGATATTCGGGTTAAAACTGATGTCAAATAACATCAAGGGCTTTTAACTCGATGTAAGCAAAACATCGATTCCGATCGATGGAGACAGAGGTCTAGCACACGCTACCCTAATCGCCTAACAAATAAATCACGCGGAATCTAAGAAGTTCAGATTATAAACCGGCGCACCCCGTCCATTTTCATGGACATCAAATTTTCTCTCCGCACTGCGCGGATTTCTACTTATGTCTGTTAGACAGGCTGGCACGCCCCGCAAGGCAAAGAAAAGAAGAAGAAACCAATCCAAACTCAACATAAAACACCCAACGAGCATAAGCAAAGAGAGAAAACGACAAACGAAATATTCTCCCCCGTGAGGATTTTTTTTTCCGCGTGTCTACAAGGCTCCCCTCTCCAACAAACTCCTCAAAATGGAGAGGGTGCCTAGGCCCAGGGTCTTACAGTCGACCGGATGGAGACTATCCATCGGAGGGAGGCCCTATAGGGAAGACCTTGCTAGAGGTTATATGCCTTCCTCGGAGCAGAATGAACTGCTCACTTCGCCGCCGTGGACAGTCGACTGGATGGAGAGGGTGCCCGGGCCTAAGGTCACACAGTTGACTGGATGGAGACTATCCACCAGAGGGAGGCCCTGTGGGGAAGACCTTGCTAGAGGTTAGATGCCTTCCTCAGAGCAGAATGAACTGCCCACTTCGCCGTCGTAGACCAAGTTTGCAACCACCACTGTCGACGACTTGATCTGGTCAGCCCCTTCAATACCACATAGGGAACTCCACTCTCTAAAAACATTCCGCCTTAAGATGACAACTGTCCACTCCTAGCAGGCCACCCGTAGGGCCAAGTGGGATGTTGAAGAGCCTAACTCCTTGTGTCGGGGAGAGAACAGGTGAGGGGGCCGAGAGGGGGTAAAATAGGGCGAGCCGAGTTAGGGGAGATGATATTGTGCTGGTCCCCTCAACTCAACAGGCAACAAAGGCATAATGGGCAAGTTGTGGGTAAACGCTTCCTATACCCGATAAGTCAAGGCCTACAGATAACCCACCCCCACAACAAACTAGAACACCAATGGTACAATTGGAGGAAACTGGGCTAGCCTAGGCATTCAAAACTATCGCCCATTGAGTTGTCGTACATCTTCCTCCACCAGAAGGCGACCCTAACTCCAACGGCGATCTCTTCTGCAGCTCCTCCAAAAGACACAGACAGACAACAAACTCCTCCCCATCCACCTTGACAAAGACCACTCCCAACAAGGCCACCAAGCTAGAGGCTTGGATGACTGCCACCATCGCAATGTTGGCTCCCAGGTCAATGAACCCTAGGCTATCATTCTCAAGCCTCTCAAAGCCCTTAACCAAGAATTGGGTCCCCTCTTCATCACATAGGGGTAGGTATAGGAACCACCTCCAGAACCACCTTCAACCTCCAACAACCTAGATAGGGAAAGGTACCAATGTAAAGCTCCCATCTCTGCAGCTTTGAGAACAGCATCCCAAATGCGAATCACCCCTATCTCCCAAGCTTTGGTGGCGCCTTCCTCCGACAGAGCCAATGTAAAGAACTAGCCATGTCGTCTAAGTGCCCATCCACCCTCCTCCCACGCTTCCACAAGCCGCCATTAAAGAGCATTTGCCTGCATCGATCCTTCCAGGATGGTCACCACAAGGCTCCTCGAAAGACCCCCCATCCTTGACTGTAACTAGTCCGCCGGAAAAACACCAACCTCCTCCAAATGCCTGCCCCCTATCCAGAGCCGCTTGTGAAGGCCATTCCCCTTAACCACCAATGCGAAGGAGCTCCCCTGTGCTACCAACAACGAAGGGTCATCGAGTAAAAGTGTCAGATGTAACCCATTCGGCCACACAAGAAGCAAGTTGGCGAGAAGGCACTGATAGGTGCCGAGTAGCCACTCCCCCCCCCCCTAAAAAAAAAGGCAATCAAATAGGACGAAGGACCCAAAACACCTAGCTTCTCTCTCTAGGAAGTCTAGTGTGAGATTAGACCAGATACTTGTTGAGCATTTAACCTGCTCAACACTTATTATATCCACTATATCAAGGACCCCCAATGCCCCCTGAACCCTTTTCAAATTTGTTGCCTCCCAGGCCCAATTCCTAACCCTTCTGCCCTACCAATTGCCTCCATCAATATAATAGAACTAAAGGAACCAAATTTCTTGGTTTGATTTGGCTTTTCAGTTTGAACTAAATTATGCAGGCCCCTAATAAGGAGGCTTCAGCCCCCTTGCGGAGTATACAGATTCTACCATCCTCGTGGAATTATGCTCCATACATAAACTATTTTCTCATTACGACAGTTAATGGAGAAGCATAAAGAGATGATAAGATATTCATATATGGTTTTTCTTGATTTGGAAAGATGTATGATCGAATACCGAGAGATTTGAATTGGAAGACATTAACAAAGAAGGGAGTCTCTCAAGGATATGTTGACTTGATTTAAAATATGTACGAGGGTGCTACTACTAGTGTGAAAACTACTGCTAGAGAGACTTATAAATTTTTAGTCACTATAAGTTTGCTCGGGTCACTATAGGTTTGCATCAAGGTTCTGCTCTAAGTCTGTATCTCTTTGCTTAGGTTATAGATGAAGTAACATAACAATTGCATGATGGGATCCCTTAGTGTATGTTATTTGCGAATGATATTGTCTTAATTGATGAGAGTATTGATGGTTTAAATATTAAGCTAGAAAGTTGGAGGCATATCTTGGAGTTTAAATATTTTAAAATCAGTAGTGGTAAATCAATCAAAGTTTATGCATTGTAATTATGATAATGAGATAATGTTACAAGAAGATATGGTTCAAATTAATGAACAAAATATTCCTAAGAGTAGTAACTTTCGATACTTAGGGTCTATTATCCAAGAGAATGAAAAGATTTATGATGATGTGGCACATAGGATTAAGACAGGCCGGTTAAAATAAAGAAGTGCATCAAGAGTCCTCTGTGATCCTCTTATACCAATGAAACTTAAAGGGAAATTTTATAGAACGGCTGTGAAGCCTACTTTATTATATGGTATCGAGTGTTGGGCAGTGCAAAAAGAACACATTAACAAAATATGTGTAGCAAAGATGAGGATGTTGAGATGGATGTATGGCAAGACAAAGAAAGATAAGATTAAAAATGAATGCTTCCGTGAGGACTTGGGGATAACTTCAATTGATAGAAAAATAAAAGAAAATAGACTCAAGTGATTTGGACACATGTACTATCACCCAAACTCAACATCGGTTAAAAGATGTGACCAAATCTTAGTGGATGCCAGTAAAAGAGCTAGAGGAAAGCCTAAAATAAGATGATGCAATGTTATTAGAAAGGAGTTGGACTTCTTGAGTTTAAACACGAATATAGTTGTAATACCCCATAAATCAGTAAAGACATAAATGCAATTCAGAAAAGAGTATATTTGCAATTCTGAAAAGTATAATATTTTCTTTTAATTTCTGCTTGATTAATTTTAAAACCCTAAAATACCATGGTGGGTCCCACCCTGAACCACCCTAGGGGGAAGCACCCTAGGGCGTTTTGGACGCCTTAACCCCCTGCCCTAGCCGCCTTGGGTATTCTATAAAGAGACCCCCTTGGCATGGTTTGGCAGATCAGATCGAATCAGAGCATATCACGGGATTCCCAATTCCCATCGATTCCCATGCGAATCCGCCCAATTCTCCCAAATGGAAGAGAATCAGAAAAAAAACTGATTCGGGGAGAATCGGCGATGCGGCGAACCTTGCCCCTTGGCTTCCTCTCCTCCCATCCCAAGCAAGAGCCCCAAGGCTCAAGCTAGAAGGAAGGGAAGGAGGAGCTCCAAGGAAGGTCTACAAGCTTCTCCAAGCTCCAAGGTCTCTAGGTAGGTTCTTCTAATCCCTCTTGGTCATTAGTTAGTAGGTTAATTTCCTGTTTTAGCATAGCTTAGTAAGTTTTTCTTTTTAGGTGTTCCTGTTAGTCTGTCATCAGTATTTAGTTTAGTTTAGGTTAGTCCTTTTCTATCCTAAAACTATGTCGGTTTGCCATTCTAATCCCTGATCAAATCCTTGTTAAGTATTAATTATCCTGGATAGTGTGATTTAGTAAAGTTCTTCTTGTGTCTTTGTTGGTATGTAACTAGTGTTTAGTTTAATTCAGTGTTTATCCTAAAACCTTGTCAATTTGTCATTTAAATCCCTGATTAAACTCCTATTAAACATGTATAAGTTTCAAACCTCTGTTTTACTGGTCGTTAGTTCAGAGCTCTTCCTTGATTCCTTTTGATTATGACGTATATTACTGACATGTCCTCGTTCTGATAATTATCTTATTTTCCTTTACCTTGTTTCCTTGAATTTCCTGTTAAGTTCTGAACTAATCCCTTGAAATTCCCGGCAAATAAGTTCTTATTGTCTAGCTGGAGAGCATTCGAAGCTCTTACTGGCCAGTGTTCTTATAGACAGCTGGAGAGCATTCGCAGGCACTTACTGGCCAGCTAGAGAGTGGGAGCCTTATTGGCCATTCCTGAACTCCTGAATTGTCAGTGACGTATTTTACTGGGGTCTTTAACCCAATTGGACTAATGCATGTGTCATGGGGCCCTGATCTGGTCTTGAGAGAAGCACTCGAATGTTCTAACTGGCCGCGGAGAACTATGATCTGGTGTTTTTAAGCTTGTTTACTATTTATTTCTCTGATTGAATTGGCATAATCCTGGTTATCTGTTCAATTGTTCCTATCATGTTCTTATAAATAGTTCTGACTTCCTTGACGCACCTACTCTGATTGGTTATATTTCCTGTTAAGCCTGGTATTTACTGGACATCTGTTACTGTTAGTGACCATTCCTGTTGAGCTAATTACCTGTTCCGGTTATTTATGTTTCCTGTTAAACTGGTTAACTGCTAACTACTGATCTAGAGTAATTAGAAGGTAATTCCTACTGAGCTTATTGCTCACTGTCTTTATTAATATTTTTCAGGTGACTCTCAGGACTAATCATCAGTGGGTTGGGATGAGCACTGAGAAGACCCCTGCCTGACACTATTTCTAGAAGATAGATTAGAGTGTTTTTAGTTGACTGTTACTGGTCTTCCCTTCTTGAAGGGAGAGAACCTTGTTAGTGGTTTATTTCACTGTTTCCTTTGTAACCCTTCTATATCAACTTAATGATCAGTCTAGTTTGAAGTAAGTTGAGTTTTAATATTTTTGCATTTCTGTCCCTGCCTGCCTCTTTTGTCTGTCGTATCCAGATTTTATTTCCGCTGCGGTCGGGCCGTGACAATAGCACTTGATAGAAATCTTTGGCAGAAAAAGATTCATGTAGCCAACCCCAAATAATGGGATAAGGCTCTAATGATGATGATTACCTGTAGTATGTAACTTTTTATTTTTCAATGAATTTAAGTGTGGCCGATTAGTCACCTCCCAAAAGGAAAACAGACACCAACTTTTGTTTATAGAAAATAAAGATTTTACTTCTGTGGAAGGATATATCCAGAGAAAGGTGTGCTCCTATTTTGACTAAGGTACAACAAGACAAGAGTAACAAGTATCAAAGCATTGCAAAGACCAGTTAACAAAAAAGTCAAGAAAGCTATGGATAAGGTTTACCTCAATGTCTTCACAGCTTGCATCATATGGCATTATAATCTCAACAGCACAAGCATCTAAGCCCAACAAGGCTTGCAGTTCATATGCACGCTGCTGCAGGTCAGTCGAATGAGATGCTGACAGTTCATCAATTAGGGATTGGCACTGCAACATGAAAAAGATGTTCAATGTAGTGCATATTCCAATGGTAAAATAAAATTATTGAACGAAAAAGATGTTCAATGTAGTGAACCTTCCAACATGAAAAGGATGATCAAGGGTAGTCTCCCTGGATGCTACCTAAATGTTAGTCTTGCCTTGTACAGACTGGCTTTCTGTTGCTGCCGCTGCTTGTAGCATATTCTGCTAGTCTCGTTCAATGTTTACCCATGTTATGGTAAGATAATGAACAATACCTTTTAACAGTGTCTAATATGCAACTTTCTTTAAATATGTGCGTATTTTTTGTTTCACATTCCGTAGATGGTCAATCCTCTCCTAATGATGTTTAATTCCTTTCTGTTTTTACATGATACTCCTCTTTTTTATTGCTCTTCTATCCTTTATGCTTAAATCGGTGCCTCTTTCAACCTGTTCCCCATACTATTCAACATGATACAGGGACAGGAATTTCTGATATTGTTCTGAGGCATGTTTCTTTCATTACTTCTATGGCCATCCTCCTTTCATTTTATTAGGACCTGCCAACCATTTTAGGCAGATACTCTCACCTTTTACTACTGCTGGGGGATATTGAGTATTTTTTGGTACAGCCATGTACAGATTTCCAATTATTATTTGTATCCAAACAGAAGTATGAATCCTTTAGAGATATAATGTATTCTGTTACAAAACCATGCACAGATTCCTCATCTATTATGTATATTCTATTGGGAGTTGGAATACTGACTGCTGGCTTTGCCCATTAGGGCTCTTGTACTTGCACATATCGGTGGCAATGCAATAGGAGAGGCCATGCTCTCAAATTCCCCCCTCCACCTCTTCCATAACATGGTAACAAATTTCCCTTTCGACTCTAATGTCATTAGTTGTGCACTATCTGTGTTCATCACTGCTTGTTTTAGCAGCCACTAATGACCAGCTCCATTAGCCGCTTGACAGCTGTCCCTATACGCTGTTTGTTTCCTGTGCTACTCGCATGCAACACATACTACATGTCGCGCTCGCATTGTACTTGCCATATTGCACTGATGTCCCAGCTACTCACTGTGTTTTACCCGGCTGCTCCACCTAGCTCCACACCTTCATTGGACCTCCAGCAGCCATGGTTTTCTGTGGCGGATCGAATCTGTCCGATTCGGCCAAATCAGGTCGAATCAGGAGAAACCCGATTCCCATCGAATCGGACAGATTCCCATCCGATTCCCTTGCGAATCAGCCCGATTCAGGCGAATCATGGTGGATCAGGAAAAACCCGATTAGCCCCAATTCCCTGATGCGGCGAACCCTGCCAGCAGCACAGAGCTGCCCTCCTATTAGGCAGACAGGTCCTCTGACCATCCAGTAGCTTAAGTTCACCAGATTCAAATCAAGCTTCATCAACTAAGGCAGCATTTGGAACCACGGCCGAAGAAGCCAAAAGCGATAAAATCGCTTTCGCCGGGAACCTCGTCACCGGTGCGACTTTCCTGCCGCACTGGCCTCGTCACCCATGCCAGCGACACAAAGTCGGCGTCCGCAGTTTAAAAAACCAAAACAAAACAAAATTGCCTCCTCACCCAGACACAACCCCCTTTATGCCTCGTCGCCAGTGCTGCTTTTGCGAGAATGCGGCCTCCAGGCCGCTTTTCTGAAAGCGGAGAGAGAAAAATTTGTGTCCATCTCTCTCTTCACCTCAAAATTGCCCACACATGCAAACCCAGATCGGCCAAAGACACTTGGAAACAATAGGGGTTTTGTCAGAGATTTTACACCTCAAAATCTCCCCCAACTCATTCCCAAATGCTGCCTAAGAGTGCTTTGTGAACCAATTTTCTTGGGACAGGTTCACCCTCTTCTTCCTCTCCTCTTTCACTCACCAGGTCACCAGGTCAGTTACTGCACTGGCTGTCATTTCATTGCAACTCTGCCCAGTTGCACTTAATGTCAAGTCCATAATCCATATGGCTGATGTCAACATCCATATTCCATATAACATGTCATCAGCCTTTTGGGTTTTTCAACATTTCAGTCACATCCACACAGTCCATTCTGCCGTTCAGAATCATCTTTGGCTATTCCAATGACATCTGTGACCAATATTCACAAGATGGACAGTCAGCTAACCAGATAGAGGATTATGTAGTCTGGGTGGCTACATGGAGGTTCAATCTTTGCACAAAGAAGTTCTGGGGCTATGATGTCCTAGCTCCACCACTGCATTTCACATTCCTCTTCTACTGCCACCATAGGTAATGCCAGTCCTGAAGATCTTGCAGCCTCCAACAATGCCAAAAAGACTGCCACAGGGACGCTACAGCAACTTCACCCAACCTCCAAGACTGACAAAGTCATTACGGGCAACATCTTTCGTTGGGTTGATGTCTCCAGCTGACTGGACCTCACCTCCCTCTCTCTCTCTCTCTCAAAATTAATTGTGTTTTGGCAGTTGGTCTCTCTTTTCTCCTATAACAAGATAGAAGTTCTCTTGCTCTCACCCACACATTCACTGTCTATCTTTACTAACCCTCACTTGCACAAGATTAATCATGCTTTGGTGGTTGGACTCTAAACAACTGGATCGGACTCCTCTTGCACTCTTCTAAAGAGGTAGTCTCTCTCTCTCTCTCTCCCTCTCTCTCTCTCTTGAGGTCCCTACCATAGTGGTAGGGAACAGTTCAATTAAATAACACAAACACAGCCCACCCACATTCAAACCTAGGCTCTCCCAACTCACATGCCCCTGGATTCCAACTGACCCAGGCTCAGAAAGCAAGAGGTATTCCCTCTTTCTCTCTCTAGGACTATTTTCTCTCAGATGAGTTTATTTTTGCTCTTTTTGTTTTTTACCTTTCTCTAATACTCTAAAAAAACTATAGCATGTCTTTCTCTATGGTGTATTTGACCAATGTGCAAATGTGTTCCCAATTTCTTTTCCTTTTTCATTTTTATAAATTTGTAGGAGTTTTAAATTGCTGTCCGACACAGAAAAGATTAATCAGATCAGTCATGGATCAGCCAATCTGGCTTTTTGGGCAAACTGATCTGAGACAGATCCAAATCCTTCCTTGCTTGACAACCTTCATCAGGGTAACCTATTAATTTAGGAATTTTTCACACAGCTTTGATGCATCTGATCCAAACTAGATGCTATGCATGTTGTTGGATGAGTTTCCTGTTGCTCCTACAACACTAAAAGGTGATTGTCAACAGCACTATCATTGTTATAATGCATGCACCTCTCCACACTGAGTTTAATGCTCTGTGGCGCATTCTTTATCAACCTCTTCTGCACACCATAGATGATGCTCTTGCTAAGATCATTGCAGAGGAAAAATGGTTTCATGCTCTTGGCTCAACCTCAGCACCTCCTAAATCCATGGATGGCAAAGTCGGCCGACTCGGAGCGGAGTCGGCCAACTCTGAGTCGGGTCGGCCCCTGGCGACAAGACTCTGGGGGGGGAACACCGACCCACCCACAGGACTGGTTTACAAAGTCCACTGCCCCGACTCAGGCCGACTCGGCCCGACTCAGGGTCGGGATCGGCTGGGGCCGACCCAGCCACCCGACCCGACTCTGCCATCCATGCCTAAATCCAACATTATGAACTCATCTTCCTCATCAATGTACCACCTGTCAAGATCCTTGATGATCAAACCCTAGAGATACTAGTTGTTCTACAGCTCAGCTTTATTGTGCTACTAACATGCTTGAGGTCATCTTCAGAATAGATGCCCAAAAATTCGTCATCAGTAGACTCACCAAGCTTGCCCTACTGCTGTTGTAGCTGACTATGAGCCCTCTTCTCCAGATCCTTCTGCCACAGCTAACACCACTCCTGATGTGGCCCAGCTAACTAGCCAGCAAACTCAACTTGCCTCTCAATTTGAGCAAATTGTTCAATCCACTAGTCTACCAACTGAACCCTCTGCTATGTCTACTACCACTAGTACTGTCTCTAGCTAGATCTCAAAGACTCAAACTCTATGCCATCTCATCATATGACCTTCCACGGCTCATTGCTTGTACACCGCTCCTTGTTCCTACTTCTTTATAGAATTGCATTATTGGCAACACTACTCTTTGTCTCTCCCAATGTGGCACCATCTCTCAACATTTTGATCAGACTTATTGGCATGGCATCAACTGGGAGGAATCTATAAAAGCAAGCAAGATGGAAGGATTGGCCTGTACAATTTCAAGGGATTTCAGTTTTTCTTTTTGCCTTTTACTCCCAAATCAGGTATTTATAAACCACCATACGTATATCATTTCTGGATCTCTGCACCTTTTTCCTCTTGATAGAATCATGGAAGGCAGAATCGGACAATCTGGATCGAAATCAGCCGATTCTGGATCAGATCGGCCATGGCCGATCCGATCCTGGGGGAACCCCCTTGGTCAAAATCCTGGCCAAATCAGGCAGAATCGGCCCAAATCATTCTGGATCAGCCAATTCCAGGCCGATTCTACCACATTTTTTTCTGATCCGCTCCGAATCGGGAGAATCGGTCTGATTCTCATGCGAATCGGGAGAATCGGGATTCCCATGATTCAAACGGATTTGCTCGAATCGGACCGATTCACTCCGCCACGGCAAACCCTGACTTGCATTATATGTCCATTAATTTACATATTTATGTATACATACACATTAACTATTTGCACACATATATGCATTAACTATATACATGTGCTTGTTATTATATTTACATTAATATATGATATATGTACATTAACACATACACATTAATATATGATTGATATACATATTAATTATGTTTATAGATTAATATAATATGTATATATATGTGCATATTGTTATTATATTTACATTAATATATGATTCTATGTACATTAACATACACAAACACATTAATATATGATTGATATACATATTAATCATGTTTATACATTGTTATATGTACATTAACTATATATATGTGCTTTTTGTTATTATATTTACATTAATATATGATTCTATGTACATTAACACACACATACATTAATATATGATCGATATATATATTAATTATGTTTATACACTAATTTATGTACATTAACTATATGATTGATATACATATTAATTATGTTTATACATTAATATGATTTGTGTGTATATATATATATATATACATTAATATATTATTCTACATACATTAACACACACAAACACATTAATATATGATTGATATACATATTAGTTATACATTAATATATGATTGAATGATTGATATACATATTAATTGTGTTTATACATTAATATGATATGTATAGTGTATGATTACATATATATTGCATATGTATATATATTAATGGCAAATTTATGAATATGATCACATATATCATAAATATATGTATTTTTTGAAAGGAGGATAGGAATCATAAATATATATATGTAAATATTGAAGACATTTTTTTCCTTATTTTTTCTGGGATTTCTGATTTTCTCTAATTTTTACAAATAAATTATTTTTTTAATATGGCCGATCCAGGATCGGCCAGACACCCTAAAAATCAGCCGGATTGCCAACCCAACCCCAATCCGGACCAAGGTTCGCCGCGTCGGGGAATCAAGGCAAATCGGGTTTTTCCTGATCCGCCACGATTCGCCTGAATCGGGCCGATTCGCATGAGAATCGGATGGGAATCGGTCCAATTCGATGGGAATCGAGAGAATCTGGTTTCTCCTGATTCGATCCGATTCGCCACACCAAACCATGATCCAAACCCCGATTCCGATCTTGCCTTCCCTGGGTAGAATTATGGGCCTCTCCACCTGACAACTCAAGTTTTAGGTTCACAATTTGGTGTAGTTTGTACCAAAGCTAATTTGCTCCTTGGGTTCCCCGCTTTAGTTTGACCATTGCGGTTTCGTGAAGTGTTGCTGCCATTTGTCATATGGTTTACCCCAGGTTTGCTGTATGGGTGGCAAAACCAGTTCATGCCTATATCAGTTGTGGGGCCTCTCTACCCAACAACTCAAGTTTTGGTCAGCAGTTTGGTTAACACTACCCTTCTAATCAAATGACTTTGGAAAAGCTGGCCATTGTGAAAGATGCACCCTGGTTTTAGCTGGTCCATCAAAATTACAGGAACTTCAGGGATGAGATATCTTGGCTACTTCTGTTAGATATGGGTCCTACCTGTGGAAAAATATTTTGCACACACAGGATATCTAGGCTGTTAGCACTTGGACCACCTTTGGGTAAAGGTCTCAGATGTTTCTGTAAAATTGATGGAACAGGAGTACAAGGGCTGATTTGTTTCTCCAACAGCTTTGCTTCGTCTTCCAGCCTGTACCATGGTGAACAAAATGTTGTAACCTTTCATATTGAGGACTGTCGGCTGCCTCCATTTGGGAGAAACCAAGAGGGACAAGGAGATTGGACGGCTAGGTATACTCCTCTCTTTGCTACAGAAATGTACTCAACCCCAAGGACAAGATGCCTGGATCTGGCATTGGGCAGGAGATGGGTAATTCATAATCAAAGCCTCATAGCTGATGGTGAGGCAGGCCATCATTTGGCACCACAGGTTTGGAAACCCTCTAGTGCTTTTAAAGGTAAAAATTCTGCTGTGGAGAATCTGATATGGAAGGTTCTCTGTGTATGACAAACTTGGTTGTCTTTTCTTGAATATTAACATAAGATGTTGCATTTGCAGAAAGGATAAGGATGCTCTTGATCATATGTTTGTCTGACGCATGGTTTGTCGTGGCGGAGCGGATCGGCCCGATCCGCCCGTATCGGAGCGGATCATGGGCGGGCCGATGCGTGATCCGCAAGGATCCACCGGCCGGCCGCGTATCGGATGGATCCGCTTCGATCCGCCCCGATATGCGGATCCGCCACGCTCCGCCCCTTTAGATACGCCGATGCCCTGCGAATCGGGACTGTGCAGTCCCGATTCGCAGGAGTCTCGCCGCCAGCCCCTTTCTCCCCCATTTTTCCCCCTTCTCCCTCAAGGAAACCCCAGATCTACACTCTAGGAGACCCAAGGAGGCTTCCTACGTGGATTGGAAGGTGCTTGGAGCTGTTCTTGGGCTTCTCTCATCCCTCTCTTCATCCTTTTGACTGTTTTGAAGGTAACCCTCCATGTATCTTCAATTTTTTCTGTTTTATGTTGATGGATGGGAAGTATACTCTTGGGAGATGATGTTGCAAGTGATTAGTGTTCACTTGCAACCATTTCTCCCTTGAATCTTCCATTTTTTCACATAGATTTGCCCATTTTCTTCTAATTTCGAATTTCTGAAAATATTTTTTAAAAAAATCAAAATAATTCAAACATGATATTGCAAGTGTTTAATGTTCACTTTCCACAATTTCTCCTTTGAATCTACATTTCTTACATATAGATTTGGCCATGTTCTTCCATTTTTTTTATTTTCTGAAATTATTTTAAAAAACAGAAATTAAAATGATATTATTTTTTTAAAAAATCAAAATTTAGAACCATGATGTTGCAAGAGTTTAGTGTTCACTTGCAACCATTTCTCCCTTGAATGTTCAATTTTTCCACATAGATTTGCCCATTTTCTTTTAATTTTGAATTTCTGAATTTTTTTAAAAAAAATCAGAAATAATTCAAACATGATGTTGCAAGTGTTTAATGTTTACTTTCCACCATTTATCCTTTGAATCTACATTTCTTACACATAGATTTGGCCATGTTCATCTATGTGTAATTTTCTGAAATTATTTATAAAAAAAAACAGAAAATGTTTTTTTAGATGAAATTTAATGATTAATTATTTTATGTAGATGGCACCGAAGAAAGCTGCTAGTGAGGATATTGGGTGGCAGCACGGGACTGTAATGGGCAACAGGCACAATTACAAGTGCAACTATTGCGGCCATACGGGGCAAGGAGGGGGCGTCTCCCGCCTCAAGAAGCACCTTGCAGGTGGGCGGCTTGCAGGGTACCATGATGTCCAAGGTTGTAAATCGGTGCCTGCTGAAGTGAAGCGGCTCATGATTGAACACTTGAAGGGTGTTCATGCCGAGTCGCAAAGAAAGAAGGCGGACAGGGAGATGCAGGAGAGGATCATCTCGGGAAGGCAACCAGATGAAGATGACGATGAGGAACCTGATGTGCCTAATGTCCCTGAGCAGATAGGGAGCTTTGAGGTTGGGAGTGGTAGTGGTGCCAGTGGTAGTAGAGTTGGGGGTGAGACGCAGTCCCGTCGGTACTCCAATGTAGGTGATTACTTCACTCATATTTCAACCGACGTACCAAACCCAGACCAACACCAAGGGCAAAGGAAGAGATCCACAGGTATAACCTTAGAAGAAGTGGATCCGTATTTATATTCTCGGGAGCATGGAAAACAAACTAGAATTGAAGATGCATACAACCAGCAAGGGCCTAGATATAAACTGGGCCGTGCAGTGGCAAAATGGTGGCATCATTCGGGCATTTCATTCAATGCAGCTAACAGCCCGTATTACAAAACTATGATCCAGGAGGTACAACGACAAGGGCTTCATGTGCAACCACCATCATCAAGAGACTTGGCAGGGAGATATCTAGATGAAGAAGTGCAGGAGATAAAGTCATATATCCAAGGCTTCAAAAAAAAGTGGGAGAAATATGGCTGCACATTGATGTGTGATGGTTGGTCAGGTACGACCAAGAGTAGTCTTATCAACTTCCTTGTGTATTGTGATAGACAGGTGTTATACCACAAACTTGTTGATGCATCCGATAGAGTGCACAATTCTAAATATATTCTAAGTTTGATGCGGGAGGTTGTGGATGAGATAGGAGAGCAATATATTGTGCAAGTGGTGACCGATAATGGCTCTGCATACAAGAAGGCAGGTGAGGAGTTGATGCTTCTTTATCCTCATCTTTACTGGACTCCTTGTGCAGCACACTGTGTAGATTTGATGATGAAAGAGATTGGCACATTGCGACCTGTCAAGACGGTGGTGGAGGCTGGGCAGAAAATCACAAGGTACATTTATAATCATCATGTTGTGTTGGCGTGGATGAGAGAGTCCACAGGTGGAGAGTTGTTGAGGCCGGCTATCACCCGTTTTGCAACTGATTTCATTGCCTTACAAAGTCTCCTAAAACACAAAGATGGTCTAAAACGCATGTTTAGGACAAACAGATGGATGCAGAGCACTTTCGCAGGGACTGCTGATGGTAAAGATGTTGAAGGGATAGTCTGCAACGCTAATTTCTGGGACCGAGTATTCAAGCTGGTGCAAATCATTGAACCTCTTTATGAGGTTTTGAGGGTGGTTGATGGGGATAGGAGACCAAGCATAGGGTTGGTTTATGCAAAAATTGAAGCTGCAAAGAAAAAGATCCACGACGTGTCCCCTTGTTATGCACACTTGGTCTTAGACGTTGTTGAGGATCGGTGGGACCGACAAATGAGTCGGGATCTACATATGGCGGGTGAGAAAATTTTACTTCAACTTGGTTTATAACTTTCATTTTTAGTACAATCAAACTAATTCATTTTATACCCTCATTGCAGCTTACTATCTCCATCCTGCGTACCATTATGCGTTCGAGCTATCGTACGAGGATCACTTGATTGCCGCCTTTACACGAGTTGTTGAAAGACTGTCAAGGAGTCTATTGGATGCAGCAGATGCTATTGATCAGGCGAGCATTAATCTGCCTACATTATGTTTATGTCAATTATTCACAAAAAGTTTTATCTAATGGACTTCATTGCGGCAGATGAAGAGCTTTCGAGAAGGGGTTGGGAGTTTTGCGGAGCCATCCGCTGTTGCTGGTCGGGACCGCATTGATGGCGGTAATGTGCTTTCCCTTACATAATTAGATATTAGTAAACTCAACTATTGACTAATCGAGGAAAACTAATTTTTTTTACAGCTGATTGGTGGTTCAACTTTGGGCACTCGACACCCATATTAAGGAAAATTGCAGTGAAGATCCTGTCGCAGACCTCCTCCTCCAGTGGGTGTGAGAGAAACTGGAGCACCATTGCATTGATACACACCAAAGTCCGGAACAGGTTGTCACATAGGCGGTTGGACAATTTGGTGTATGTGCATTACAATATGAGGTTGAGGGTGAAGCATTTAACAGATGATCCAAAGAGGGGGGAGGTGGAGTATGATCCATGGTTGTAGGTTTCGCCCGAAACCGAAACCGACACGGCGAAACGTGTCGGTTTCGGCCTTGGGCGACACGAAACCGGACCGGAACATTGTTCCGGTCCGAGACTTAATGGTTTCGGGCGAAACCGAAACCGACACCACCCGGTGTCGGTCCGAAACCGGCGACACCGGGCGAAACCCGATGCGAACTCCCCTGAAAAGGGAGTTCGCGTCCCGTGACCCCCTCAGATCTGAGATCTGAGGCAGAAGGGGGTGGACACTGCCGCAGGGCCGCAAGGGAGGGGTTTCGGCTTTTCTTGGGGGGGATTTTTTCTGCCGGAGGTGGGAGGAGAGGCAGGGGCGCAAGGGGGGAGGGGGACGCACTGCCGGAGACGCTCTTCCCGCCGCCGCTGTAGGTGTTCGCTTCGTTGTATGTATTATTTTTTTGCTTTAGCCTTTCCCTTATGAAATTTTTCTTCTGGGGGCTCCGCCCCCAGAGACCCCCGCAAGGGGCGCTGCCCCCTTGACCCCCGCGACCTGACCGGGCAGGTCGATCCCCGCGACCTGACCGGGCAGGTCGATCCCCGCGACCTGACCGCGCAGGTCGATCTGCGTGTGAAGGCGCACATTTGAGAGTTCGGGCTCCACATTTGAATAATAAGTGATATGTTTGATTGTTTTAGGTTCCAAGCAGTCTTTTATGTCATTCTACTTACATATTTTTGTGCTTTATTTTTTTATTGTAGGACCATGGCTAGAGCTGGAGAAGAGCAAAGCCAGGGACTGGATGATCCGGGGTGGGCTCATTTCACTTTAGTTGATGCTAGGAAAAAGAAAGTAAAATGCAATTATTGTGGGAAAGAGATATATGGAGGAATTACTAGAGGCAAACAACATCTAGCAGGGGTTAGAGGAGAGGTCAAACAATGTGACATAGCTCCCCGAGAGGTGAGGAAGGAGATGCATCAGTGTCTTATGAGCCAACGAGACAGTAGGCAAAGAAGGGCTGAAAATAATGCTGAAATTAGTGAGGAGCTTTCAGGAAGATTGAGTAGAAGGGGTAGGAGGGATAATGATGATGAGACCGGCTCTGAGGATTCAGATCCTGAGTTGACAGAGGCAGTAGAGCGTGAGCGTGCAGCTCGATTAAGGGGAAAAGCACCTGTAAGATCTGGCAGTACAGACGCAGCCCCACACAGAGCAGGCCCTATGGACAATTATGTATTTAGAAGGCAGAGTTCAACACAACCCAAAATCAAGCAAGCATTGAGAGGGGTCAAAAAATCAGCAGAATCTGCAGGGCACGCATTTAAAAGTATTTGCAAGTGGTTCTTTCATGCAGGTGTGCCTGCCCATGCAGCTCAATCAGAGTACTTTCAGCCTATGCTTGATGCTGTAGCAGATGTTGGGCCTGGTTTCAAGGCTCCATCACGTCATGACATATACGAGCGTGGCCTTCAGGGGGAGGTTGAGGAGCTCCATCAATGGGTTCAAAGTTTCAAACATATATGGATGGAGAGAGGTTGCACTATTATGTGTGATGGTTGGACTGGTACTACGAAGAAGTCCATGATTAACTTTCTTGTTTATTCCATTAAAGGTACAATTTTTTTTAAAGCTATTGATGCATCAAAGTATGAGAAGAATGCAAACTATTTGTTTCATTTGATGGATGACATGGTGGCAGAAATTGGAGAGGAAAATGTTGTGCAAGTAGTTACTGATAATGAAGCCAGTTATAAGGCTGCAGGCAAAAAGTTGATGCAAAAAAGGCAACACTTGTATTGGCTTCCATGTGCAGCACATTGCATTGACCTGATACTTGAGGATATTGGAAAGGATAAAAATGTGAAGATTACAGTTGAGAGGGCACAAGCCGTGACACGATACATATATGGTCATCCCAGGATCCTTAACATGTTTAGGGAGTTAGCAAGTGGAGGCCGAGACATCATTCGTGCAGGGCCAACAAGATTTGCTTCTAATTTCATTTCTTTGGAGTCGTTGCATAAATTTAAGAATGAACTGAAATCTTTCATATATCACAACACCCTGCGGGAGTATATAGACAAAGTCAATGCCGAAAGTCAGATGGATTATTTGGACTGCTGCATTATTATAGAAGACAAAGAATTCTGGGTGAAGATAGCACGTTATTTAAAAGTTGTCACTCCTCTTGTAAAGGTGCTTAGAATGGTGGATGGAGATGATAAGAATGACATGGGATATTTGTACGAGGCCATGGACCGTGCGAAGATGGAGTTGCGGTAGTCCCTACCTAAAGACTATAAAAAGTGGTGGAAAATTATTGATCACAGATGGGAGAACACTTTACATCATGATTTGCATGCAGCTGGTGAGTGATAAATCATTTCATTATCTATTTCCTATTGAAGTATCTACATCTTACATTCACTTATACATAAATGCAGGCTATTATCTCAATCCTCGATTGATGTATGCTGATAATGCACATGTTGATAATGAGGTGCTTCAAGGCACCTTAAATGTCATTGGTCGTTTATCCATGACATCAGAGAAAAGGTTGGAGGCCGAGCTTCAGGTGGGTCTTCACTCTTTTTATAATTTATATCAGTAACGGGGAATGTTTGCAAAGTCGATGATGTTAAACTGCAACTTTTTCTTATAGATGCATGCATATAGAATGAGGACTGGGACATATTCCGACACCCAATTGCAATATGCTGTTGGAAGAGTCAGTCCAGGTATATATACTATATTTGCCCAACACGTATACATATATTATAATGAGTTTATCTTTGTGAAATCAATCTAACATTCATTTTATTTATGATTGGTGGACAGCTGAATGGTGGATTATGGTGCAGAATAGAGATTTGGGCAGTAATGCATTGGCTTTTATTGCTATTCGGGTGCTTAGCCAAACAACATCAGCTAGCCAATGTGAAAGAAATTGGAGTACGTTCAGCCTTATACACTCAAAGGTTCGCAATCGACTGAAGGCAGAACGATTAGAGAAATTAGTTTACTGCCATTACAATATGAGATTGCGGATAAAAAATATGAGACTAAGACAACAATTGAGGGACAAATGCCATGCAGATGATACAGCTGGACAAATTGATGTGGATGCCTTATTTGATGATGATAATCCCTTACGATCTTGGGTTGAGGTACGAGAGGATATTGATGACCCTGTTTTTGATCCTACTGATACAACATGGGCAGAAGGAATATTAGATGGAGATGAACCAAGGGATCCAGAATTCAGAGTACCAGCACAAAGGCCAAGAGAATCATTATCAAAAGAAAAGCAGCCTGAGATTGTCGAGGACACTGAGGAGCAGCTTGAGCCAGCTCGATATTCAGAATCAGATAGTAGGCCAGTCACTCCTAGAATGGTGAAGCCACCTCCATCATTAAGGAGAACTATGTCAGGGATATATATGACTGAGAGGGCTAATGCTGTTGCTCGAGATGACCCGGCAATTGAGAAAATGAAGCAAATTTATGTGAGAAGAACGCCAAAGGGTAAAGGTAAAGAACTCCATACAAAGACACAAGGAGAGATGGCTACCTCAAGTGAAAAAAAGAAAGAGTCAAAGACTAGAAGAAGACGTCTAGTTTCTTATACTTCTGAAGATAATGATGATGATGATGATGATGATGATCCTAGTGCAACTGCAGGTGCTACTACTGGTGGTGGCATATATACACAGTCACAAAGTGATTATGGACATGATTCACAGGGTGACTACTATGGACATGATTCACAGGGGAAGTATAGACAGGATTCACAAGGACAGTATGGACAGGATTCACAAGGCCACTATGGACATCATTTAGGTTATGGTCACTATGCTCATGAGCCGGAATTCCAATTTCAACCACTTCCAGCCAATAGCAATTATGACTCAGTATCCTCTTCTCATGCTCGAGATTCTTCTCCTTATTCTGATTCTGGATTCCTGTCAATCCAACAACCATTCACTCCAAGAGGAATCCAAAGAGGGATGAATGATTTGGCTACATCTTTGTTTGGTTATAGTGAATATTCAGAGTATAAGAACCCTCTTTATGGGTTTCAAGGACAGCAACCATACGATGAAGGAGAAGGTTCTTCCGGCTATTATCCATCCTAGTGCATTGTAATGTTTAGGTATGAAAATTTAATTTTTACAGAATTTTATTGTGTTTGTAATATTTATAATAGTGCAAGACGACAACATCATTCCATGTTTATTGTTTAACTCTTTAATATGCATCGAATATTCTATTAACATATCACCCACATATATCTGTCACTTAATCCAATTTTTTTCAATCTTATATGCATGTCCACTAGTTCTTTTTGTGTTGTGATGAATTTTTATATTTTTACAGATTTATTTGAGTTTTTTTACAATTTTTTTGTCAACTTTTATAGGTTTCGGACGGTTTCGTCCGAAACCGAAACCGAAACCGACACCGTTTCGGTTTCGGCCCTACCCGAAACCGAAACCGAAACCGACACCCTCATCCTTGGTATGATCCAGTTGACATTGGATTCTTACGAGATGATGAAGACCCAATGGTTGCATGGGTTGCACGAGCGACCACAGAGTGGGGAGAGTACGAGTTAGATGAGGAGGCAGATGATCTAGAAGATCCACCTCGTCCAAACACATTTTTAGCTAGAGCTGTCGAAACTGCAGAAGAGGAGGAGGGAGGTGATGGAGATGTGGGAGGAGGGAGACAACCACATTCTTGTCAATTTCGGGGCGATGCAGAAGAGGAGGTAGATCTTCTTGGCGACTTATCAATAAGTGCAGGAGGTGAGACAGTAGTTATAATTTGTTAAACATGTTCATTCATTGTTTTGTCATTGTCTGTTGCATAATTTGTGATGTTGGGGACTATTGCAGGTGGTGCAATTGTTGATGATGATGCAGAGTTTGAAAGATTGATGAATTTAGGCCCTTCAGCCCACTCACAGTTTATGAGAGAAGCACGTGCAATTGCTTCCACACAACCAAGAAGGAAGGGGTTGCATACGCAAGCTGTTGCTCCATCCCAACCAACGAAAGGAAAGGGGGTGGCGACATCCCAACCAACGAAAGAAAAGGGGAAGGACATAGGTCAAGCAGGTGGCCCAGCCAAAGGCATTGTCATTAGAGAGCCAACCGCCCCAGCACAAAAGAAGAAGAGTTGGTTATCCTGGAGATCCAAGGCAAAGAAAAAAATGGCAGCCCCTAATTTAGATCCACTTGATATTGCAGATTTAGAAACATTGGATCCAAATGCAGAAGAAACACCTCCAGAGGAATCGCCACGATTACCCAGCAGTCGCTCCCATGACTCCATGACAACTGGTTCACCGGGTGGGTCTGTAGGGGGAGGTGATGGAGATGGGGGCGGGGGTGGTGGGATAGAATTCACAGCAGAGCAGCATTATAGTGGCCATTGCACCCAAGATACCGATCATGATGTCCCAGTGCAGTACAATAGAAGGCGGAAGTTTAAGGAAGGTGGTCGTGCAGAAGGTTCAGCAGTGGATAGTGATAGCTATAACACTATGATATCTGATTTTGAGAGAATGAGCACACATGAGTCTGTGGGATCCTATGGCTATGAGGGACATAGTTATCAGCCAGAGTCCGACACAGGCTACTCCAGTGGCTATAGTGGCTACGCCACCACAGGCTACCCTGCACCATATTTTGATCCACCTTCGTTTATTCATGTTCATGTTCCTGTTCCTGTTCCTGTTCAGCAGATTGTTGCTTCTGCAGAGGATGTGCAAATGGCGAGTTTGAGGATAGTCCGTCCTGGATGCGAGGTGTGGGACCACTTTGTGAGGGAGTTTCGGAGAAGATACAACACCATGATGACTTGGGATGAGTTCCGTTCATTTGTGTCTCGAACCAAAAGTTATCATCTTATTGGGGAGCTGCCCTCAGAGTCGGATGAGTCTATCCAGCCCCAGTGGGGTACATATGATCCATATCAGCAGGGATATTGGGGATACTAGACTCATTGTACTTTGTATTTGGATTTGAATTTCAGGTTTGTGCTTTTTAGTTGATATGAGTCTCATTGTATTTTTCAATTGGAATTGAGTTTCATGTTTCACGTTTCATGTTTATACTTTGAAGTTTGTACTCAATTTCCAATACAATTGAATGAAAATGGATGTTTGTGTAGTATTACATGGCATAAATATCATCAGTTATACATGATGTTCTTCACAAGAGGTTGTAAACATAGAATCAGCCAAAGAAACATGAAAACCATGCGAATCTGGCCAAACTGGGGCAGAACCAACACTGCCCAGCAGGTTCCAAGCGAATCGACCCGATTCGCCACGATTCAGGGCGAATCCGATTCGCCCCGAATCGGCGCACCAGCAAACCATGGTCTGACGTGCTTTTGGTTCTGAGGTTTGGAGGAAAATGCACCTAAGCCTTCATGGTCCTCTCTGGCTCCTTTTGTCAGGCCATGTACTCTGTCATCCTGGGGCAGCAACACTGTTTTCAAGATGTCACCTGGGCCACAAGGCGCTGGCCAGAAACCAAGGTGAGTGGTCGCCTAGGCAAGCAGCCTAATAAGGCTGAACCAGCAGCATGATTCATGAACCAGAGCAACCCTTGTTGGGTCTTTTTATTGTCAGATGCATTTGCCTATACATATAATTTAATCATTCTTTTTACTCGATTTATTACTTAGCAATATTTCACGTTAATTAAACTTTTCAACTTTGTTGACATTTGAAAGTTATGTTCTGATTCCCATTAATTGCCAACAACATTATTTCTTCTAGTGTATTTCCTTCTTAGACATACGTTTGTGCTAAATTTTTTTGACCACTTTTTATATTTATTCAACAGAGAATGTACATGGCACAAAATACAGAGTATTGTGTACTTTGTTACATAAACTAGGCTTCACCTAGGCACCTTGCCTTGGCGCCTAAGCAGTAGTGCTGTGGCCACCGCCTTAACAACCATGGGCTGCAATCGAAATCTCAAGGAGGATGGGATTGTATGGTGGCTGATAGCTCATGCAATCCTTCAAAGAGAAACAAGAGAATACTGAGAGAGGAAGAAACTCTCTTAGATACTGTTTTTCTCATTTGTTCGGAGGCACATTGAGGAATAAGCAACTGTTTTTTTTAATGGTTGATAGCAACTCGCCTCTTTTCTGTTTTATTGTGTACACCATCTTTATATGACCTTTCTCTTCTATTCCACCCTCGAAACCAAAAAGAAAGGGACAAAAGCAAGATAAAAGAACATTATTGATAGGCAAGAATCCCACAGGAATGCCATCGCAGTGGGGCTTAGGGGAAACTAAGGACAGTTTGCACAAAGGAAACTAGCTTTGTAATGGCCTTTTCATTGATTGCAGGCTACTAATTTTCATGCCTCAGGTATCACAGCCTTTGGTTCAAGCAAGGTTCGCCGCATCGGGGAATCGGGGTGAATCGGGTTTTTCTTGATCCGCCACGATTCGCCAGAATCGGACCGATTCGCATGGGAATCGGATGGGAATCGGGCTAATCGGGTTTCTCCTTATTCGCATCGATTCGCCCGATTCGATCCGATGCATCAAACCATGGGTTCAAGTGTGCACAGTTTTGTCCACAAAAGGTGCCTCAGAAATTATAGATTGCAGTTCCTACATCTTAACCTTGTAACATTTTTTTTCACTTTCCAATATAAGAATAATCTAATTCATCCTTTTCACAACCCTCATGCATAGTGATAGTTCCACATCAGCATACTCCCCACATTTGAGTGACCTTTATTATGGGTGGCCCTCACCCCTAGCACTGCTTGCAATTGTGTCATTAACTACATCTGGGTAATACACGGTGTCCATACAACTGGGTGATACACAAAAGACATTCTTTTGGCCAGCAGCCTATTCCATTTGAGTGTTTTTTTGTTACCATAAGACAATTGTCTTCAATGGCAATTATTCACAAATGATAAGGGTATTGGAGGGTCTCATATCTCATACCATACTATGTCATAGCATCCACCTAAGACCAAAAATAATATATGCTGTAGAAGCTGCTGAAAAACTATCTAATTACAATTGTACTGAACAAATATCATTTGTTATATAAGTTGCATGATAAAGAAAATAATTATAGCTTATTTAGAGGGGAAACAAGGGACGTGAACATCTACCTCAGGCAGTAATTCCACTTTCCTCCCTGCAGCAATCTCGAATGCATAGATTTTCATGATAGCAGAAATTGCATATGCCTGCAGCAAGGTTAATAGGATTGATTGAAGAGAATATAATATTCTTTTAGCTAATGCCAGACAGAATGAAAAAACATAACCAGAGTATTAATACAGATGGAAGTATTAATATGCAGACTTACGATTGTTTCTGAGCACAGGTTTGAACAAACCACAAGAGAGTCGATTAAAAAGGCCAGTAAAATACCAAAGCCTCACAGTTTAAGCTTTAAAATTGATGGAAGTCGAGAAATTTCAGAAAAAAAAATTTTAACTCTCCCTGCTGATGCAACAAATCATTTGCTTAATGATTATAACTTTGTTTCTTTTATCCAAGGTTCTCCGGATCGGAATCGGATGGCGAATCAGAAAATTCCTTATTCGATCTGATTCACCCATATCGGCCCCGAATCGGGCCGATTTGCCTGGGCCCTATATTACATATATCATAAACTATATATTATATATATATCATATTTGACATATATATTGTTTACATACATATATAATATATATCATATATTTAATATTTATGTATGTCATATAGTATATTATATATAAATATATATAAATGGAATCGGCCGAATTAGGGATGTTAGTGTCGGTTTCGGTCGGGTCCGAAACCGATACATTTCGGTTTCAGTTTCGATTTCGACCGAAACCTATATCAGCCAACTAAAAGATTAAGAAGAAATTTGAAAAATCTTAAAAAAATCAGCAATCAGCATTAAAAAAAGGGCAGTGGGGAGCACGGGAAACTGTCACAGAAAAGATATATATGAAATTAATAGAGAGAAGAATAGATTAAAAAAGGAGGAAAGTTAGGCCGCGGAAGAGTCAGGAGACGAGAATACAGAAAACAAAACAAAAAGAAAAGAAACTGAAAGGAGAGTTAGGGGACTTACCTCTGGTCTCCACGCGGCAGCAGCAAGGTCGGTTGTTGGCGATGAGCTCCTGTGCGACGAGAAAAGGAGTCATGCATGATGCAGCAAGCCGAATGCATCCAGTTTCGACCATATCGGACTAAAACAAGCCAATATCAGACAAAACGGGAAAAAACAAGACCCAAAAATCTCCCAAAAGTCATTAAAATAATATTTTTTGAAATGTTTCGGTCCTGCTACAGTGACATGGGCCGGTTTCGGATCGGCCTTGTCCGAAACGAAAACATTTCGATTTCGGACGAAACTAACAACCATGGGACGAATCGAGCGTATCAGGGATTGGAACTTCTTTGATACGTACCGATTCGCGCAAATGGGACCGACTTGATCCGATTCGGCAAACCATGCTTTTATCAATGCTTTCTCGTGTTTCTCTCTCTAGACATTTCTAGTGAGAGAAGCTCTGGGGATGGTGGGATTGTAAGACCCGGCATCGCGGCTTTCCGTCCGGTGTCTTAGATGATTGGCCACTAATGCGTCCAGGCTGGGTGACACGTTAGTGTCGCGTCGTGGGTGTCCGACGCGACAGTCATCCTTTTCGCGACCAGCTTGTGTGTCGCGTTCTTGTCGCATTCTTGTCGCGCCCTGCTTTCCCGTCGCGTCTTCGTGTCGCGCTCGATCAACGGGTCGCGGCAATGTTCCGTCGCTTCGGTCATCTAACGCCTGTCAGGGTGGCAGGCGTGTCAGTACGACCTGTCGCGTTGTCGCGGCGTCCCTGGGGGACACGTTCTTGTCGCGGTGCGTTGACCCGTCGCGTTAAGGTCCTTAACGCGACGCGTCGCCCCGTCGCGTCTTGGGTGCCGAAGGCTTAAGGCCTTGGCCGGCGACCCCTTCTCCCTTTTCCTCCTTCCCCTCTCTTCTCCTCCCCCTCCGGCGGTGTTCCGCCTCCCTCTCTCCCCTTTGTGCGTTTCAGGCGAGGAGGAGGGCCGTGCTCGTGTTCCTGGCGTCGTGGAGCTTCTGTGGAGCGAGGAGAAGGTGGCCAATCTGACGTGAAGGGCTCTTATGGGTTTGTTTCTTCGTTTAAGGTAGGGATTGCTTGAACCCTTCTCGATCCGGGTGGATTGGGAGCTTCTCGTGCTTTCTAGTTAGTTTAGATAGCTTCTCCATGCTCCCCTCCCCCGTGTGGTGGTGTTTATGGCTTGTGGGCGGCCCCGGGATGGAGCATCCCGTGGGTCTGCCTCTCTGCCGGTGTCGCGACCACGATGCGCGTCGCGACACCAGAAGACGCGTCTGCCCGGTCGGGTGCGACCTTATCGCGACGCGTTTGCCTGTCGCGATAAGGATCGCTGTCGCGACGCGTGTTCCTGTTGCGACAAGGTTTGCTATCGCGACGCTTTGCCCCGTCGCGACAGGGTTGCTGTCGCAGTGCCCTTCCCCGTCGCGATGGTATCACGACGGCCTAGGGGGCACGCGACAGTGCCTGTGTGTGCCTCGGGTGTTCCGTGGTTCCGATTGGGGTGTCGGCGTGTGCCCCAGGGTTGGCTTGCCCTTAGGACCTTCTGGTAGGGAACGCGGCAGGTTGCCTCGCTGCGTTCAGTTACCGAAGGTGACACCTTCGTGGCCGTGTCTTGGCAGCGGTGCCAGGAGGCTTGCGTCTGTCTAATAATCGATTGTCCGACGGCCAATCGATTATTAGCAGAGCAATGTTTTCCGTACTTCTGGTGGTGTTCCGAGGCTCTGGCTCTTTTGTACGTGCTTTGGTTGGTCGACGGCCCTCTCGAGGGTCTGTGCGTGCCTCGTGCTTGCATGGCTTGTCGTGGGTTACAAGCCAGCGGTTTGGCGTGGCTTTTGTTGTGCTTGCCCCGCCTGTTCGCCCGGTGCTTGGCAATTGAGGGCTTGTCCCATTCAGAGGTTGTCTCCTTTGCCTGGGACCCCCATCGTCGGGAGCCTTTGAGGGAGCATTCGGGGCTACGAGCGTGCTCGAGTTGGCAGCCGAGTTGGCGGACTCTAGAGTTGCGGGGAAAACGAGGTTTGGACAGCGGCACCGAGTCGTTTGTAGAGCTCTCTTGGTTGGTCTGGGACGCCGAGGCCGGCTGGAGTTCTTCTCGGCGCAGACCAATCAGTCCTTTGTCTCACTGCCTCTCTCTGTGTTGGTTCCGGAGCCACGCGGTGGTGCTAGGCGTGGGACCGCAGCTTGGCCAGGCTGCGGTTGTTGTTGTGTTGTGGTGTTTCTGTGGCGGCTCTGTCTCGCTCTTCTGGGGAGGCGGAGGCAGGAGCCAGGCTGGCGAGCAGAGGCAATGGCTTGTGTGTCCTCCTCTTGGATGCCAATGGTGGTGGCTTGGTTGCTGTTGTTGTGACCGCATTTCCTCACGACGTTTCCAAGTGTTATCCGTTGCCCTAGCTTACACGGCAGTTATAGCCTAGTCGTGTCTAGTTTCCATATGCATCGTTGGTTTGGCCTTATTGGCCCGTACTTCTGGTGGTTTCTGCTTCGGTGTCCTCTCAGTTCCGTAGTCCCGTTCTTGGGTGCCAGTCCGTGGTGGCACCTACGTGTGTGGCTTCCCGACCTCGCGGTGTGTCCGGTGTCCGAGGTGGTTCTGCTTGTGGGCCCTCGACCTTGTGGAGGTCTAAGGTGGTCGTGCTTGTGGTGAGACGTCGTTCTCACCTGGTTGTTGTGTGGTCTCGACGGGTGTGCCGAGGGTTGCTTCCGCTTGGTGTCTGAATCCGTTGGTTTTGCGGGAGTCGTGTGTGTGTCACGACCTTGGTTAGCGGTCGTGACGTTGCACTGTTCTGTTCCGCTGCTTTGTAGTATCCTGCTGTAGGATTTCCTCGCTTTACAGCTTTCTAATGTAGTTTCCTATTTTGGGAGTTCCTGCTGCTCTGGCCGATGAGGGACTGGTAATCCCTACTGGGCCTTGTTCGCGAGGCTCACTCCCCTTACTTCCTTCAGCTAGGGGCTTGTCGTCGCGGGAGCTCGGTGTCGGACAGTTTGCGGAGACGGCTGTGGCGCAGCGTGTTGTCAGCAACAGTGAGAGCGAGTGTTGTGAGCTCTTGTACCTGAGTGAGTTGAGAGTTGTGTTTTGCAAGTTCTCGGAATATGCCCGTTAAGGAATACACATTTCTTCTTGCACCTGTGCTTTTATTTGGGACATGTTGTACAGTTGTTATATTGTTATAGTTATTTAAATTCAGTACATATCTCACTAGACTATTTCTTCTAACCCTTCCGAGTCTTCAGATCCGTGGGTGGCGACTCTAACTTTGGGGTCCCTGGCGGGGGTCCGGGAGGTTGGGTCGTTACAAGGATGGTATGGCCACTTGGGGTGGTTTCTATGGAGAGGCTCCCCCATCAAAAGCGGTGTCCCTCTACCCTACTTCCGGTGTGGGAGGAGAGGGCATTTAAGGAGCTCTTGTCCTTCCCCACGGCAGGGGCCGTCCCATGGTGCGCCCCTTGTTCGGCGGAGGTCTTTCACAGAGGTGGTGACAAGTGCTCCTTCAAAAAGGGACACCACGGTCTAACCTACCATAGTCGGCAGTAATAGAAGCCTGGATGTAGGAGCCTTCCTGGTAGAAAGCTGACAGCAAGAGGACTAGTTGAGCAAAAGCCTATGTGCGACTATGGTAGAAGGTAAGGTTCAAGCAGAAGATGTGAAGCGCACCCTTGGTTGGGGTCAATTGGGAGATCACCCTTGTGTCCCTCAGCACCTTCTTAGTGGTCGGATACCAGAAGTTGGAGGCAGAAGTGGGGCCAACCATGGAAAACAAAATTGGATCGGCCCAGGAATCAGCCAAGGGCCCAGGGTTGATCACAATCAGGATCAGAATCGGCTAGATCGCCCTAGATTGGCCATGGCCGATCCAATCTGGAATCGGCCAATCCCGATCCGAATTGGCCGCCTCCACCTTCCATGGCACTGACAAGGGTTTTGGCATGGATGGAGCCCTCCTCCATCTCTCCAGATGGTCGAAGACGAAGGGAACATTCCCTAGTACCAGATAGGGTCGTGTGGAACCATCTTGGAGGGTGTCCCGCTTCTCACGTGGGATGTAGAAGGCATCTCATTTCTTGCTTGTTCCTTTGGGGGAGTGGTTAAGGGGACTCCGATTTTCATTCCCTTCTCATCTTGGACTATAATGGCGATGGAGGTTTTGGTTGCCTCTTTAGCTGCCATTCCTACCATCATTACCTTCGAAGTCGAAGACGAGGGGGTTACCCTAGTCACCTGGATCTAGTAGCAGAAGCAAGGGCTGACGGTAGAGCTAGGCAACAATGGTCTACTGAACTCCAAGAAGGCAGACGTTCAATTTTCGAACACTAAACCGCCATCTTACGATCTATTGACACATGAACTGCCCCTAAAGCCTCTACGGTTCCCGATCCAGTTCCTTCTCTGAAGATTGCACTCACTAGGTTAATGGAGGACCGGCTAGCTCAAGTTGGGGATTATGGGTTGTCAGACGCGGAAAATTTACATGCATATTTGATTTGCATTTTGATTTTGTTTGGATTATCATTTGCGGGGCGTGCCAATCTGTCAACAGACAGAACTTGAAATCCGCTCGAAAGCAGGAAGATTTTAATGTCCAACTACTGGACGAGTGCACCTTATATTTCTTTTGAAACATATTTGTTCCGTAAATTTATTTTATCAGGCGATTATGATGCGGGACCGCAGCGTGGGGGAGAGAGAACAGCGAACAGAGGGAGACAGAGAGAGATGGCAGCAGAAGCAAGAAGACAGGGTGGGGATTCCATCCCTGGGGAATCCACCCCGCTGGAGAAGACAACTAAGGCGGCGCCCAAAGCAGTCTTCAAATCATCATTAATTCTCTAAAATAGATGATTACACCTTATTTATAGTGAGGGAACCCTAATGGTCCTCACTAATACATGTAAAGACCAAAATAACTTCAAGCCTAAAAAATAGGTCCAAAATCGGACCAACAAATACACAGAAAATAACAGAACTCTAATGGGCCTCATATGGGCCTTATTACATCAACTAAATGCCCAAATTCGTAAAATAAATATGCTAGTGATCCGAAAGCACATTGCCAAGCCAAATGGATGCCGTTGTTGCTGCACGTCGCCTCCGTCTTCGATAGACTTGCACCAAATGGCCCGGTCCCAGGCTCGGATGTCCCCACTTCAATTACCTCATTCGCCTTAATAAAATTATCTGTGCCAAACATCTCAGACTCAAGCTGTGTATAATACTCATCTATCAATGATTCATCTGCTTCATAAGATACTTCGACTAGTTGGCTTTCAGACTCCTTAATAATCGAGGAGTCAGCCTCATAGACAAGCTCTTCTTGTTTGGCCAACTCGTCACATAATCGTTGAAGAAGATTATCTATTCTCACGAAACGTTGATCCCATTCACGTCTAAATCCAGAATCAACACATAAACTATGTTCCTGCTTGCCTGTTCGGATGTCCTCATGAATCACATCCTGCATCGAGATGTCCTGTGCTACAGGTTCCAGTGGCAACTCCAAGACGTTGGTGAAGCCACCATAAGGGACTATGCAAGCCTCGGGTGGTGGTCGTAGAACACATGATGTCGTCCCAAATCTCAAATCAATATGTCGCTCCGCTAACCACTCAGCCCCAAGAGTGATGAACAACTCATTAGATGGATAGATCTCAACCCATGCGCTCTCTGAATAAACGCACCGTTGGAGGGTATCGCAACGACGACAATCAAAAGAGAACTCCACAAAAGCAATGTCTGGATAGATGATAATCTCCCCTGTTCGAGATAACAAATCTACAACACTCTGGGAGATATAATTACCTGGTTGATTAGGTTCGAGCAACATACGGACAAACTGACCATTTGGTATACACACTTGTCTCGGCAAAACATGGCATCATATCCAGAGATACAGAGAAACAAACGGCCATGTTGATCTGAACCCCAACGTGCGAGAATCATACAGACTGAAGACTCACAAATTTGCTGACTACTGGCAAGAGTGGTTACCGGCGTGGGAGGCCGAGCAGGTGGGCCGGCCCGGCAACTACCTCGCTACTGCACTGGGGGGGCACTGTAGCGCGGCACTGTGGTAAAGGCACTGTTGCACGGGCACTGTAGCACGGGTCAAATAAGGTTGACCCGGTCCACTTTAAGTGGACGGGTCTCCTACTTCCTCCTCCCACTTCTCTCAGTCCGAGAAGGGCAAACAGAGAGAGCGAGAGAACAGAGATCATGAGGGAGGGAGGAGGCCGCGGAGGTGGTAGGAGCACGTGCCGACGACGGCACCGGCGGATGGCGGCTCTCGCGGCGACGACGGCGGCGCCGGAGGGCGGGGCCGGCAACAGAGGCTTCAGCGAGGCCAGGGCACTAGCGCCGGCGCTGGCGCGGCGGCAGGGCAGACGGGAGGCCAGGCCGAGGCGTGGCGAGCTCGCGGCGCGGAGGGTTTCGCGGGGCGAGGTCGCGGCGCCCACGTGGGCTCGCGGTGAGAACGAGGAAGGGCCGTGGGTGGCTTGCGGAGGCGGGGCGGCGCGGTGCTGTGGCGAGGCGGCCAGGACGCGGGGCTGGGCGGCGCTGGCGTGTGGCTGACGCGGGGCGCGTGAGCAGGGCACCAGGCGGGGTGGGTGCGGGGGAAGGGGTTCACGGGTGCGGCTGGGTGCGGAGGCAGCGCCGAGGCGGGGAGGGTTCACGGCGGCGAGGGCTGAAGGGGGGTCAGCGCGAGGGAGGAAGCAGGGTAACGCAGGGGTGGCAGGGAAGTGGTCGCAGTGCCCGCGAGGGCTCGCGGTGCGAGCGAGGAAGGGGCGCGGGTGGCTCGCGGAGGACGCAGGGAGGGCCCGGAGTGCACGGCAGTGCAGATGGGAAGGCGGGTCGACGCAGGGAGGGGTGGACGCGGCAGGGCGATGGCGGATGCAGGTTGGTCAGGGGCTGGTTTGCAGCAGTAGGAGGAAGGCGAAGAAACCGATGGCGCGACGGGCGTGGGGATCGGAGTTTGCTCTGATACCAATTTGATGCGGGACCGCGGCGTGGGGGAGGGAGAACAGCGAACAGAGGGAGAGAGAGAGAGAGATGGCGGCAGGAGCAAGAAGACAGGGTGGGGATTCCACCCCTGGGGAATCCACCCCGCTGGAGAAGACAACTAAGGCGGCGCCCAAAGCAGTCTTCAAATCATCATTAATTCTCTAAAATAGATGATTATACCTTATTTATAGTGAGGGAACCCTAATGGTCCTCACTAATACATGTAAAGACCAAAATAACTTCAAGCCTAAAAAATAGGTCCAAAATCGGACCAACAAATACACAGAAAATAACCGAACTCTAATGGGCCTCATATGGGCCTTATTACATCAACTAAATGCCCAAATTCGTAAAATAAATATGCTAGTGATCCGAAAGCACATTGCCAAGCCAAATGGATGTCGTTGTTGCTGCACGTCGCCTCCGTCTTCGATAGACTTGCACCAAATGGCCCGGTCCCAGGCTCGGATGGCCCCACTAGATTAAGGTTAGGTGTGCTAGACCATTTCTCCATCGACCGGAATCGATGTTAATTTACATCGGATTAAAATCCTTGATGTTGATTTACACCAATTTTAACCTGAACACCCTTGATAGTAAAAGTCGAGGTTTACATTTCTTGTAGAAAACCATAAATGGTGAATTTTGGTTTTATTGGACGAAATGAACTTTAAAAAGAGGGCATGGACTCATTTGTGAGTTTAACATGCATTTTGCATAAACGGGCATGAGTTCAAAAATTTGATTATTTGAAAACGTGCATTTTGAATAGATGGGTATGATTTTGGGAATTTGATTATTTGAACGAGCAATGTTTTAAGCAGAGCTTCGGCATAGGCAAAATTCCTGAGCAAAAACACGCGCGAATTTTAAGATGGACATATAGTCGTATTTTGGGCAAAGTCTCCGTACGGACAGAGTCTTCCCATGAAAATATGCACATATGAACAAACATTTTACCCTCAAGGAGTCTTGCTCGACATGAGGGAAATAACAAACGTGATTTAAGTGTTTGTATCTATGGAGACTAACTCGACATGGAAACACTTCAATACGAAAGCATAGAGATAAATATTTTATACCCATGGAGACTAACTCTAACATGGAAAATATTTAAACACTGGAGCGCATGAACACGCACACGAACATTTTCATCTCCATGGAGACTAACTCGACGTGGAGATATGTAAGCATATGTTTTTGAATTTTAGAACCCTCCCATGGAGACTAACTCGACATGGGGGAGATTATAGAAGTTTCGTGGTCGGAGGGGACAATCTTCGGCTTGCCGGGGGCGAATACCTTCACACTAAATTCGAGCAAAATCTTCCCCAACAAGCTCTTTCTTTCTTTTCAAAATCTGACCCTATGCCTTCGGGCTTACATGAGGTATTTATAGGGGTTTTGCCCCTTTACATGTGAGAGAGAGGGCTAATCGGGGGGAAGTCCCCCCAGTTAGAGGAGAGAGAGGGCTAACCGGAGGAAGGTCCCTCTGGTTAGACTCTTAACCCCGGTTAAGGACTTTCCTTAACTGGGGGGGAGTACCCCCCGATTAAGCAACCACCTTAACCAATGGTTGCTTAACTGAGGGGAAGTTCCCCCAGTTAAGGAAATACCCTTAACCGGGGGAGGTTCCCCCAGTTAAGAAACCCTAATTGGAGGGAGATTCCTTCGGTTAAGGGCTTGCCCCTTTAACCGGAGGGAAGTACCTCCGGTTGGGAGCATGGATGGCAAAATCGGCCGACTTGGAGCAGAGTCGGCCGACTCGAAGCGGAGTCGACCTATGGCGACCCGACTTGGGAGGGGGGGGGGGACACCCACCCACCCACGGTACAAGGTGAAATCGAGGTGGATCGATCGGAATCGGGTAGAGTCGGCCCAACTCCGGCCGATCCACTCGCTCCAGGCCGCTTCCACAGGAAGCGGGGCCATGTCCAAAGTCGGCCCTAGTCGGATCCAGCCCGACTAGGGAGACTCCGCGGATCCCTCCTTAAAGAGGGATCGGGAGTCACGGGACTGCGCAGACAGAGTTGTCTGTGCAGTCCCGAAGCCCCCGCTCCTAGCCTCCCTGCCACCCCCCCCCCCCTCCGAACGTCCCCTCCCTCGCCGCCAGCCACCGCCGTCGATGCCACTGCAGGCCGCCGCCGCCACTTCTTCCTTCTTCCTCTCTTTTTTTGTTCTCTTCTCTCTTCCTTCTGTGCACGGTGAGTTTTTTTAAAAAAAAATTAAAAATCTAAAAAAATAGAAAATGTTGAATATGCTATAGGTCTATAGATAAATAGTATTGATAAGATGTTTATGGCCCTCATTCCCCAAAATCCCCAAATTCAACCCTAATTAGGGTTTCAAAATTAGGGATTTTATGTCATGAATACAACTAATGTGCAATTGAGTGTCCAATGCAATCATTTGAGTTGATTAGAGTTTGTTGGTAGACTCAATTACATTGCATGGTCCATTTTCCCTAAAATTCCCAAATTACCTAATTAGGTTAAAAATTAGAAATTGTGTCATTAATATAATTAATGTGCAATTGGGTGTCCAATGTAGTCATTTGAGTTGATTAGAGTTTGTTTGTAGATTCAATTACATTACATGACCCATTTTCCCCAAAATTCTCAAATTGAACCCTAATTAAGGTTTAAAAATTAGGGATTTTGTATAATTAACGTGCAATTCAATTGTATTCTTACACAGGAATATGGCACATCAAGAACATAAAGAGCAAGGAGCAGGCCATTGATCCTGGTTGGGCTCATAATATTCTCCTTGATGCACGGCAGAAAAAAGTGAAATGTAATTGATATGCAAAGGAGATGTTTGGAGGCATATATCGCCTTAAACAACATATTGCTCGGATTTCAAGAAATGTAGCAAAATGTCCATCATGTCCATTTGAAGTTAGGAATGAAATGAAAGTATACATGAAGGGGAAAAAAACTGAAAAATTATTGACAACTCAACAGTAACAATAGCTTCAAGATGAGATTTCTGGGCGACAGATTCGTAGAGATTATAGTTTACCAATCAATGTGGATGATGATGAAGATGATGATGATGATGATGATCCTGATCCTGAGTTCACTGCAGCTGCACGTACTAGTCGGCGTTCTTATGCGGAGGAAGATGATAGACGAAGGGGCTTGAGGACATCGGGGTCACATTTGTCTAGAGATGACTCTAGGAGATCTCTTCCTAGGAGCACATCAGTTCGTAGGGCTGCCGGTGCATTAGGGTGTGGAGGTAGACTGTCAGATGTTCATACTCCTACACAGGGTCTTATGGATACATATTTGTATAGATCAAAGTCTGTAAAGCAACCTTCTATCAAGCAAGCCTTGAAAGGAGTCAAAGCCACTGCAAAGGCAGCGAAGGGAGCAATCAAAGGTATTGTGAAATGGTTTTTACATGCAGGTGTGTCGGCACATATGGTAGAGCCCATATTTCTAGACTATGTTGGATGTAATTGCAGAAGCTGGGCCTGGTCTTATGGCTCCCACACGGAAGTACATTTATGATGCTAGGCTTGATGAGGAGTATGATGAGTTGAAAGGATGGGTGAATGGCTTCAAAATGATTGGAAAGAACGTGGTTGCACCATTATGTGTGATGGTTGGACAGGGACCACAAGAAAATCTATGATTAATTTTCTAGTTTATTGTTGTAAGGGTACTATTTTTATTAAATCTGTTGATGTCTCTAACAACATCAAGAATGCAGATTACTGTTTAGACTAATGGATGAAGTTGTGGAGGAAGTGGGTGAAGAAAATGTTGTACAAATTGTGACTGACAATGAAGCGAGCTACAAAGCTGCTTGTAGATTGTTGATGGAAAAAAGAGAACATTTCTATTGAGTTCCTTGTGCAGCACATTGTATTGATTTGATGATGGATGACACAGGCAAAGATCCACATATTCATGGCCTCATTGATGATGCTCAAATGATCACTTCATTTATTTATAGTCACAATAGGATTTTGAATATGAAGAGGCAATACATAGATGGACGAGATCTCCTTCGTGCTGGTCCCACTCGATTTGCATCAAATTTTATTTCTTTGGAGAGCCTCATGAAATATAGGCATCAATTGGGCCGATTGATTAATTTTGAGCAATTTGTGCAGCATGTAAACACTCTTAGGGATGAAAGTAAAGATGTTGCTCTCTAAGTACAAGATTTGATTAGCAATGCACGATTTTGGGAGAGAATTTCCTACTACCTTAAAGTAATAGAGCCTCTAGTACTTGTTCTTAGAATGGTTGATGTTGATGATAAAAATGATATGAGATATTTGTACGAGGCAATAGACAGAGCAAAGGAAAATTTGAGGGAAAGGAATCCCAAAGCATACAGAAAATGATGGGACATCATAGACAAGAGATGGGAGATGACTCTCCACCATGATCTTCATGCTGCAAGTAATTTATTGAATCTAATTAATTTCTAATTTTTTATCATACTATGCTGAAAATTCTTATCATATGCAGGGTATTTTTTCAACCCTAGATTTCAATACAAAGATAATGTGCATAATGATGGAGAAGTGATGAGAGGTACCATGAACGTCATCACTCGCCTTGCAAGGACAATGAATGAGAGATTAGATGCAATGGCAGAGGTAGGATAGAATGTTTTCTTTTGCATATGTATGCATGTTTCATTTTGCAAGGGTCATTTGACATATGTTATATCTTCCATTTTGTAGGTGGAGAGGTATATGATGAAACTTGGGATATATGGAGGATATGACCAAGGTTCAAAAACCCGGGGATCGGGATCGGATCGGTCGGCCCAAAACCGATCCGACCCGGCGATCCCGACCCCGGCTCGGCCGAGCCCGGCTGAGCCAGGGGTGGGTGGATCGGCCCATTATACTGGTGTATATCTTATACAGGCTGAGTCCACTGCGATTTCAGGCCTTATTTACCTGAATATCATTTAAGTAAATGTTATTATTTGTAGTTTCATTTACTTAAGATATTACATGTAAATAAGGAAGTACCCCCCATTTGAATCCAATAAAAATATAAAAAAATCATATCTCTTACCAATAAAAAGTCAACTCTCCCACCGAAGAAGAAAATCGTGATTTCGTTGATTTTAGCGAAATGCTAACTTTTTAATCTCTCATAATTTAGCATATCTAAAAATTTGATAATTCAAATAAACCATATGGAACACTAAAAATCCAAAGTCCGGTAAAAAAAGTCAAACGTGCATATGACTTCTCCAAGGAAGCCACTCTCCTACTGACAACACTTAGTCTGCTTGAGACCTCTCAGGATTTGGTCAAACTTAAACTATCATAACTCAAAGTCATGAGAATTGTCACTTTCTAATTTCTTTTCAATTAAAAAGTGAAAAATCTCATGAGTTTAGATAATGATAGCTTAGGTTTGACCAAATCCTGAGAGGTCTCAAGCAGACTAAATGTTGTCAGTAGGAGAGTGGCTCCCTTGGAGAAGTCATATGCACGTTTGATTTTTTTTACCGGACTTTAGATTTTTAGTGTTCCATATGGTTTATTTGAATTATCAAATTTTTAGATAAGTTAAATTATGAGAGATTAGAAAGTTAGCATTTCGCTAAAATCAACGAAATCGCGATTTTCTTCTTCGGTGGGAGAGTTGACTTTTTATTGGTAAGAGATATGATTTTTTTGATATTTTTATTGGATTCAAATGGGGGGTACTTCCTTATTTACATGTAATATCTTAAGTAAATGAAACTACAAATAATAACATTTACTTAAATGATATTCAGGTTAATAAGACCTGAAATCGCAGTGGACTCAGCCTGAACTCAGCCTCGGATTGGCCTGGACTCAGCCCATGACAAGGTTGAACAGGATCGGCCCGGCTCGGGCCGATCCGAGGCGGCTCGGGCCGGGCTCGGCGAGCCGGCCGAGCCCAGCCGAGCCGGTCCGATCCGCATGCAAGGACCGGCTAGGTTACCCCGGCTCGGATCGGGAGGCCCAAAACCGAGCCAACTCGGCCGATCCGATCCCGATCCGGTCGAGTTTTTGAACCATGGATATGACATGAGATATGCAGCTCAAAGACTCACTCCAGGTTATTTTACATGAGAATTGTTTGCCAAAAATTGTAAATTTATCACATTTAGGAATTCACCATTATAAACTAATTAATGTTCACTCCTTTTATTGCAACAGCTGAATGATGGATTCAAGTAAATTACCAGCAAACTGGCACAAATCCTTTAACGTATGTTGCAGTGAGAGTTTTAAGTCAAACCACTTCTTCTAGCCAATGTGAAAGAAATTGGAGTACATTCAGCCTCATTCACACAAAAATCCGCAATATGCTGGGTATGGATAGGTTAGAGAAGTTGGTTTATTGCCACTATAATATGCGTTTAAGGGTGAAGCAAAAAGAAGAAAGGCAAAAGTTAGAAAGGCAGAGATTCATGCAACTAGCTAGTAGAACATTTGAGGAGGTAGTTCCTGAGATAGATGTGGATGAATTGCTAAATGAAGAACACCCTTTACATATTTGGGTGGCGACGAGAGCTGAGGGAAAGATACATGAGTTTCATCTTGATGATTGCCAGGTTCAGACATGTGCAAAAGATGTAGAATTAGAAGAATATGTACCTAGATATGCGTTTGTTCCTGAGAGAGGTCAAAGTCCCAGATTAAGAAGATCAGCCACTGTACAGGAGACTACTAGACTTTCTTCATCTCAGCCAAAATTCAGACTATCTACCAATCAATTGGACCCAAAAAGAAAGAAAGACAAAGGCAAGAAAAAAACAAAGTCCAACAAGGAAAGAAGAACAGAAGAACCAAGAAGAAAATCACAAAAAGGTACAGAAGACTCTCCTCGACACATATTGGGGAGCCATTTTCTGAAGCTCCACCCCTACCACCTCACTTGACTAGATTATATGAGGCAGAGCAAAAGCATTATCAACATCGAAAAAAGATGCTTAAGAAAGCATCACTCCACTCAATCACCGGATGATGATGATGGTGATGATGATGATGGTGCTGCTACAGGTACTGGAGCCACAAGAGGTTATGGGCTTAGGGGTATCTTTTCAGGATATGAGAATTATTCAGTACTACCCCATCAACAAGAAACCAAAGGGAAGCACAAGAACAACATGGGGGATATGAAGGCCAATAAAGGCAAGCAGGACATGATTGAGGATATGGGCCTTCTTATCCACCCTTTTTTAGTCCCCCAAAATTGTCATATTCAAATATCAGCTCTAGTAGTGGGACAAGTTACTTGGGCAATATTCAAACTACTAGGTATGCTAGTTTCTTCACTCCAGGACAATCAGGAGAAAGTTCAAGCGAACAAGCAACGACACCTCGACGCATCCAAAGAGGATTCCAAGACATTGTCAATTCTTTGTTTGTCTTTGGATATACCCAGTATGGAGGACATCACTATGGGCCACCTGTTCAGTCTCATGAGGTAGAGGATGAGGGTTCAGAAATGTCAAATTGACAAGGTACTTTTATTTATTTCATGTTATCAACTTGTACATATATCTATTTTTTCAATGTATGAACAACACCATTATGTCTTAATCATTATTATTGTTCTTTATGATACATGAACATGATAAGATTTGAATTTCATTGTGTTTCTGTTCAATAAATGTTGTATGTGTTTTCATAATTTTCTGCAATTTTTACTGATTTTTCAGATTTTCCTAATTTTTCCTCATTTTTTACATTTTTTAACATTTTTTAACCTGGTAGATCCTGGATCGGCCAAACTCCATTGGAGTCGGGCGGATCCGCAGATCCGACCCGACTTGGGTCGGGATCGGCTGGATCCGACCCAGCCACCCGACCTGACTATGCCATTCATGGTTGGGAGGGTTTGATCCTGAGGTGCCTTCCCCGATCTTCTATCAATAACCACCCTCGGGCTATACGAGGGGTGTTGATGCCGTGAAGACCCTTGGCCATTCTTGGAAATCTTCCAACGAGGAGTTGAATTTTGCAAGTGCTTGGTGCTTCTTTTCGCAAATGGTTCCTTTAGAGTTGTAATCTCCTTCGGACGTTGGTCTTGTTGACTCCGTACTGCCGAAGCGTTGTTCTTCTGGAACTTGTACTTCATTGGATAATTTGATGTTGATTTCATAAAGTCCTTTTCTTAACTTGAAAAGGACCTGAACCTAATATTACCTAAGTAACCATTGGACCAATATAAATATCTCCTGGCATTCTTTTATGGATACCCACTGCAAACTTTTGGGGTCCAACAAATGCCCCCTACGGGATACAAGCCGGAATTTGTAGATGACGGCGTGTAGCCCGTGTGGATATATGAAGATGGCCATCATACTTACTGAGAAGCTTTAACCGACGGCCTGTTATTTTGGTTTATCACCTGGCTGGACTTTTTGCTGCCTTCTTTGACTTCCCTTTCTTTCATTTTGTCTTATGTGCCCTTTTTCTTTTTTAGGCATTCATCATTTCTTGTGGCAAAGTGTTTCTGCGCCATGACGATTATGCTCAAAGCACCCGTGACAACGTTGTTTTGTCGACTGCATTAATGCCTGCCCTGGGGCCTCCTCGTATAACAAGGAGTAATTTGAATTTGCTGGATCGTGGTCACTACACTATCACCAATGTACCCGTTGAAGAATCCTCATAGGATGGCGAAGTCAATATTTCACTTGTCATGTGGCGAAAGGGGGTGTACTTGTACCAACGGGATCAGGGTTATCCCCAACATTTTCCGTTAGACAAGCACTTGTTTCTTTTCATTCAAGGATTTATACCAACCCGTATGACCGCTAATGATCCTTGCATATTAGCAGAGCGCCGCTATTTGGAGGCGGCTATTCTGGGATCTCGGGATAGTCTTCTCGAGACTTACGCCCTTTCATATCCCAGTTTTCCTTTGGGCTTTGCTCCTCATAACCGGCTTCCTTCTGCCACAAATTTGGGCTTCTTCAGTCAAGGCCATTATCATACGCAATCGCGTAGTTTTACTTCTGCGACCTAGGATCTGAATGGTCATCATAAAACTCTGGCTCAGACCAACGGGCTACTACTACTAATGCCTTGTGATCCTCGGTATGCTGCTGATGGATATGACAAGTGTTGTCTTCTTGACAAGATTGTTGATGGTACCGTACCAAGTTGGTATGGCAAGTGGTCGGTGCTGCCTTCTCATGTTTTTCATATTGGGGCCACTGTATGGTTGATAGACATCCTGCATCATTATAGTGAACTCTTAAGTTTATCGGGAATTCGGGATGTTGTGTCTTCTGCTTTATATGATTATCATTGCCATATAGGGCTGCTTCAGGCATTTGTGGAGCAGTTTAACGCTCGTTGGAACACCTTTGGAACGGTTGAGGGTGAAACTTCTATTGATTTATGGAGTTTTCACAGGATTTCTGGTCTGTCGATATCCGAACTTCCTTACGAGGAGGCCACTCTCAATGACCTACATTGCCATAGAAGCACCGGTTCGGGGCAGTATATCCTTCCATATAGCCTTTGATATTTGACGAAGATATGGCGAGACTTGGCCCGTACTGGAGGAAGGAGTGATCAATCATGTTCTTCCAGCACTATGAGGGTGAGTCAAAATGCCTGGCTCTGTTTCTTTTATAACAAGCCATTCTGTTTCTTTGGGAGCTTTGCAGTGGAGGGTATCCCTTTGGAGAAATATCAGCAACTGAAGTCGAAGAGCCGACGACGCGGGCGCTACTTGTATGCTCTGGATAATAAAGGGTGGAACCTGCGCAATCTACCAGACCGCACTTATCTTGCCGCATATCTGGTTTATTGGCTGGCCACTTTTGTAGTTTGTCATGGCGAGGAGGAATCAATAAGGCCAGGATTGATATATCCCGCTTGTCTTTTAGCTGAGGGGTGTAAGCTTGCTATTGCTCCAACTGCTTTGGCCAGTATCTTCCACGGCCTAGGAGCCCTGACTTCACATCCTTCTCCTTGAGATCGGAAGATTCAAATGGCTATCCATTATTTGAGTGCTTGGGTAGGCTTTTTAGTGCTTAGTTTGTGCCAGAATGTAGATTTGCCTAATCCAATGGCTCCTTTGATTTTGGCATTCAGAAATCAGCCTTCCGAGGATTAATTGGAGCAACTCATTGGCGCCCGCCGAGCCCTAGCCTTTCTTCCTGCAGGAGAACGAGGACTTTTGCATTTTGATTGCTTCTCTCGGGATTCCAGAACTTACTACGTCATGGATCCGAGTGGAATAACATATTATCTACCTCATTATGGAGGCTTTGACCAATCCCTTTATAAAGACTGGTTATTCTGCATCAGGCCAAGCATGTTGGTATTCCGCAAGGGCAAGGCACTTGTTCTGGAGCCATATTAGCCCTCTCGGTTCGCCAGAAATTTTGGTTACGACCAATCAGTCTCGCCAAATCCCGATCTGATCCAGTCGATTCCCAAGCAGAATCGACCATAATCAGAGGAATCGGCCTGGATCGGCCATGGCCAATCCGATCCGATCCGGCCGATTCTACCTTCCATGGCTGGAGGCCCGCGTTTGCTGCAACCATGGCATCCATCTTATTGCGGCTTGTTTGTGGAACTATTTCCGCCGAGAGGAAACAGGTCCTAGTTGTACTCTTCCTACTTCTGATGTTGCAGGTCAAATTGATATCTAGTCTGCCCAATGGTGGTTCAGGCATAGCAATATCTTTCGACAATCTCCCCAGAGGCTGAGAAAAGCTGAGGAGTCTCACCTTAAGAAAAGAAGTCTGGCGCCGATTTTTGTTGAAGACTTTTTCCTTCATCGTCATTTCTCCAATTTGGCGGATTCATATTTGCGTTTCTATAATTCTTGGAAGGCGAAACATGTCCACCCTTCAGCTGATCGGTTCCACTATACTGGCGCAATGTTGCCATTGGAACCGTTGCAATTTTTATCAAGGAAAGCCCCGACGATTGACGACGATGACTCGTCATCTTACTATTGGTGGAGTCAGTTTCTGTCTGACTGCGGCTATATTCTTGATGTCCCGATGTCAGCCAAGTTGCCTTCGGAAAATTTCACCACCGAGGCATGGGAACATTGGGAAAAACATTTGATTAATGACATTGGCTACGCGAGACCATTAGAATGACTGGCTTTAATTGAGAATGCATCCACACTTTAGGATATTTGGGATGCAGTGGAGAAGGCGAGCAAGATTTGCAAAGTTGAATTTAATCAACTAGTGCCGACACCTTCTTTCTCTTCTAGGCCAACTGGTATTTGAAGAGCATGGCTTCTTTTCCTTTTACCTTTATTTTCTTTCTTCTTTTCTTGACTTCTTTCTTCTATTTTGGATTTTCAGCTACTTCTGTTTCTGGGATTGTCGGAGGCAGGAATGCCAGTCCGCACTTAAATGCCCCTTCTTCTTCAAGGCATAGAAGGCCCGGTAGAAATGGATTTTTAAATTCCATCTCGTCCCATAGTAATTTCTTTCTCGTCTTTTCTCATTCATCATTACCATCATCATTTTTTTTATCATGAACATATATTTTGATCATTCTTTGCCTTTTCCTCCCTTTTCTTTTAATAACTCCATCTTTTTCTTCTCACCTCTCTCTTCTTCCCCTTTTTTGGGCTCTTCTGTTTTAGACGGCGGTGAGACCGATGAAGATGGTAATGATTCAACAGCTTCGGACGACTATAATCCTTTGTATGAGGATTCTTCGCCCTTTTATGGGAGAGAATGCGAGACTTCTTCTTGAGCAGCCGAAGCATTTTCGCCTAAGGCCGAGGATGATAGGGATCCTCAGATATCAGATAGGAGTAATGAGTCGCCAGCACAGAATTCCTTATTTGAAACGGCGGCAGGGGATGATGATAATACCACCTTCTCCTTTACTGAATTAGGACTCCCAACAGAACTGTATCCTTCCACCACAGTCGAGGCATATGTCCTAATGGCAATAGGGGAACTCCCTGCGAGGAACTAGCTTCTGAAGGTAGTTTCCTTTGAGCTAATATGCGGTTCACTTGATCTCCTTCTTTCTCTTTGCATTGATGCATAAAATTGGCTTTTCTCCTTGCATAGGTGCCTCGGGTTTTAATAGGATGTTTTTTTCCAGAAGGGGAGACCTTCCCATTCTTAGAAAACACGAGAAACCCCTTTTCAGAGTTGCAGGCCCATTCTGCTTAGTGGGCAACACCGCTAGAGGCGAGCAAGGCTACCAGGGTAGGGAGTATAATTCAAAAACGTCTGCTTTATTAGCAGACGCAGGGGGCTTCAATTCACATCCAGCCGATCTTCCATCCTCATCCCAAGGACTTTATGTCGAGGAGTCGAGTTTTGTTCGACCCTCAGATCCTGAGATAGAAGGAAGAAACTCTTCACCGGATGAGGAGGAGTGGATTTGATCTTCCTCCCTCTTCTTTTGATACTTGAATTTCATTTGCTTCTTTTTCTTGCTGATTGCTTTTCTTTTGTTGTTTGTTTCTGCATTTAGCAGGTGATTCGCCACCTTCCAATAATAGCAGGTCTCCACCGACAGAATTAGCCACCTTTTCAGAACATGGTGTGGAATGGCCGACAGGAGTTCAGCCCACTTCACTTCCTTTAGGCGAAGGCTTGCTTGGGTGGCTCCTTGAGAGGGTAAGAGTTGTAGTGAGGGCGGAAGATCCCCCATCAATTGATGTTGCAAGGCATGCCCTTGGGCAGAACACTATCGCTGCCTTTTATATGGGATTTTCCAAGGATTCTTAGATGATTGCGGCTGAAGAGATTTGGGACAAAGTACATCGTCTTCATGCTGAAGCAACCTAGGAACCTTATACTCAAATGATCCAAGCCTTGGAAAGCGATATATGCTCTTTGACCAGCAATGCTGATGACTTGGACTCCCGTGCAGATGAGGCACAAAAGCGTCAGAAGACATGGAAGTCAGAAGCGACCGAAGAGAGAGATAGAGCTGCGAGGCTGCAGCGTGAGATTAATGATTTGAGGTATTCTTCAAACAGGAAGGCCAAACAGGCTGAAGATGCACTGCGGTAGGGAGCTGCCTTCGCCGGACAGGGAGCCAGGTTGCGCAAGTCCATTTCTTTCAAGGCTAAAGAGGTTGAAAAGTTGAAGAGGAAGAAGCCTCGATGTCTTTGTTTTCCATTTATTTTAATGGCCCCTTTCTACTTGACTTTTTTATTTAATTTGTACAGTATCGTTGTCATTTTCTGTATATTTATAACAAAGTGTCTTGAAACTTTGTAAATATAGAAAGGAGGATGATTTTAAAGAAGTCACTCCTTCTCCTTCTTCTTTTTCCTTCTCTTTTTTTTTCTTCTCCCTTTTTTTTCTTTTTTTTTTTACATTAGTAGTTCCAGCGCCCTTTCAGGTTTTCACTAAAACTGGCCCCCTTTAGCTTTTCCCAAAGCGTCCATTCGTATTTTCACGCTGAGGGGTTAGCCATTTTTATCTAAGGCGCCCTTTTGGGTTTTCGCCTCAACCGGATTTTTTGACCTTTTTTACCCTTAAGAACACAGCAAATTGTATACTTATATTCGTCGGGGTATCTCTATTTTTAACCCCTTTTTTCTCTTTTTTCTCTTCTTTTTCTTTTTTTTTTTTGAAATGCGATACTCAGGTTTGATTTGAGCGTGATTTGGTTATTTGGTTTATTTGTAATGGTTGAAGCAAGGTTCGACGCATCGGGGAATCGGGGCAATCGGATTTTTCCTGATCCGCCACGATTCGCCTGAATCGGGCCGATTCGCATGGGAATCGGATGGGAATCAGTCCGATTCGATGGGAATCGGGCGAATCGGGTTTCTCCTGATTCGATTCGATTCGGCTGAATCGGACCGATTCGATCCGCCACGCCAAACAATGGGTTGAAGGGATAGGAATTTGGTTTTAGATATAGCCAACCTTTATGGTTTACTGGCCATAGTTTGGGATTTGGATTTGGTTTATGGTATAGCCTACCTTGATGGTTTACTGGCTAAATTTGGGAATTTGGGTTTGTCTTAGCCTACCTTTTGTGGTTTACTGGCTATGGTTTGGGTTTTGGATTTGGCTTAGCATACCTTTGTGGTTTACTGGTTATGGTTTGAATTTGATTTGGGTTAGCCCATCTTTGTGATTTTCTGGCTAAGATTTGGATTTGATTTAGGTGTAACCTACCATGATGGTTTACTGGCTATGATTTGGAATTTGGATTTGATTTGGGTTAGCCTACCTTAGTGGTTTGCTAGATATGGTTTGGATTTGAATTTGGCTTAGCTTACATACTGGCTAAAGTTTAGATTTGATTTGAGTATAGCCTACCTTGATGGTTTATTGGCTATGGTTTGGGATTTTATTTGGGTATAACCTACCTTGGTGGTTTACTTGCTAAGATTTGGATTTTCAAACTTGGTTTAGCCTAGGGCTGTTTAGAATTCAGTTCAAACCGAAAAACCGAACCGAACCGATTAGTTCGGTTCGGTTTGAGCCCCTAGGCAGTTTAGTTCGGTTTCATTTTCTGAAACCGAATAAACCAAATATATATATAAGCATGTGTATTAATTAACCAAACAAAATCCAGCGTAGTTAGTTAGCACATAGACAGAAGGCTTTCTGCAGCGCGGGTTCGAAACTCCGGTCTTTCCATGTGATTTTGGTGAAAAAACTGTTAAAATTGAGAATTTTTGTAAAAAACCATGACAAACCTGAGATTCAAACCCAACATCTCCCAGGTCTTCGGTCAGCGCCTTAGCCACCAAGCCAAGCACGCGCTTGTAACATAAAAAGTATTATACTTTGATTTAAACCGAACCAAACAGGTTCGGGTTGACCTTGGGATTCGGTTCAATTCGGTTTGACCAAAAAATGGACCAACCCGAACCAAACTGACCTGTGTTCACCCCTAGTTTAGCCTACCCTTTATGGTTTTTGGCTAGAGATTGGAATTTGATTTGGGTACAGATGAGTAATGAAAAGTGAGAGGCGTGAGATGACTTCTCAACTTTCACTTATTCATTCACTTGTTGACTTTGTACATGGAGTGTTTTTGGCTTCATGCTCTGACAGGACTTGGGAATTTGGGACTTATGCTGTATAATCGATAGGGGTTTGATTTCTTTGTCCCTACCTTTGGCAAACTCTGATTTCAGTACTAATCCTTGGAGAGAGTACCTTTCATTCTTCTTCGGCTTCTTGCCTATTTTGGTGGTTGGATTTTTGCTTGGATGATTGGCCAGAAAAATCATGTTCTGGCGCATGGTATAACTTTAGATGTTTTCCATTGAGTGGAAGAAAGGACACAGTGCCTTTATGGTCTACCAGCCTATATGCACCTCTTTCATATGCCAAGGTAATAATATATGGGCCGAGCCAAATAGATTGTAGCTTGCCACTTGACTTTCCTGCCATTACTTCTCTGCATTTGACCATGACTAGGTCTCCCTGCTTAAATGCTCTGACTCTTGCCAATTTGTCAAATGCACAAGCTATTCTAGCTTGATATGTTTGGAGGCATTTGTATGCCTCAAGTCGCTTTCCCTCTAAATTGGAAAGCTCTTCGAGTCTTCTTTCTATTTGATTTTGCTCTTGACCTTGAAGTCCAGTTTGCATTGCCACCCGATAGGATGCCATTTCAATTTCTATAGGTATCATAGCCTCTGCTCCATATACCAACGAGAAATGCGAACAACTGGTAGGGGTTTTGTATACTGTTCGGTAAGCCAATAGAGCTTCATGAACTTTTTCACCCCATTCACGTTTTCGACTGCCAACTATCTTAGCAAGCAGTTTACAGAGTGTTTTATTGAAGGCCTCTGCTAGCCCATTGGCTTGTGGATTGTAGACTGATGACGTCCTCCAATCAATATGAAATTTGGCTAACAAAGCATATATTGTTTTGTTTCGAAATGGTGTCCCATTATCAGATATGATTCTGTGAGGGGTACCAAATCTGTATATTATATGCTGCTTAACAAATTTGGCAACTGCTTCTCCTATTACCTCTCGCAATGGAATAGCTTCTGCCCATCCAGAGAAGTAGTCTGTAGCAGCCAATATGAATTTGTGACCTTGAGAGGAGGGTGGGAATGGTCCTACAATATCCATTCCCCATTCTGCAAAAGGCCAAGTTGGTGTTGTAGGATGTAATGTCTTTGGTGACTTTCTAGGCACAGGGCCGAAAGCCTGACATTGATGACATGTGCAGGCATATTGGATGCAATCCCAGTACATGGTGGGTTCAATACAAGCCTTTCAATTTGATATTGATTTTTATCTTTTCACCTGCCTGGTTTGCACCACACAATCTAGAGTGTACTTCTTGCATGATAATTTTAGCTTCTTTTGGGGACAAGCATCTAAGAATAACTGACCCCATTTTTTAATGGACCAATCTATATAACTAATCCCCAATTAGTTGATATGATGTAGCCCTACGCAAGAGCTGAACTGTCTGGGCTCGATCAGGAGGTAACCAGCCCTTCTTTATTTTGATAATCGGCTAACGCCAATCTTCATGTTGGGTTGCTGCACTTTCTTCTGTACTATTTACTTCCATAATTGTGAGATTGGACTTATTTTCAAGAACACTAGGCATAAGCCTTCTATGTCGGACCATTTTATCCAGTTCCCCTTCAGGAGGTAATTTTATGGCAGAGGCCAATTTAGCTAAAGTATCTGCCTGAGAATTCTCACTTCTTGGCACATGGGCTATGTCGAAGAAGGGAAACTTTTCTTTGAGTTCCATAACTGTAGCATGGTATGGAACCAATTGTTGTTTTCGAATCTCATATTGGCCCAAAATTTGTCGGATGACCAGCTGTGAGTCACCATAGACCTGTATGCTTTTAATACCCATTTCAAGAGCTAGCCAGAGCCCAATAATTAGAGCCTCGTACTCAACTTCATTGTTGGTTAATGGTTTTATAAGAGCACAAGAATTATATAAGATTCCTCCTTGTGGAGTAACAAGGACGATGCCTGCTCCAGTGGTGAGACTGACAGAACTATCTAAGAAATGCAATTTCCGAGAGGCTCCATCAAAGTATAATTCCCGAGAAGGTAGTTCAATAGTGACGACCTCTTTAGGATTTGAGTTTTCTTCAACTTGATTCTCCCTTTTATTTGTGGGAGAGAAAGTTTCTTCTTCTGGAAGTTCAATAGACAATGGTGAATCATATGGCACTGGATGTACTGCCAAGAATTCAGCTAAGCCTTGCCCTTTGATTGCCCTTTGTGGGATATAAGTGATATCGAATTCCATAAAGAGCAAAGCCCATTTCCCGAGTCTTCCGGACAATACGAGTTGCCTTAATAGATATTTGAGAGGATCATACTTGGAGATGAGTTTAACTTCATGAGCCAGCAAGTAATGTCTTAATTTCTTGACGGCAAATACCAGTGATAGGCAGACTTTCTCCATTGGAGCATATCGGAGTTCTGGACCAATTAGCTTTCTACTGAGATAGTACAGAGGTTGCTCCTTTCCTTCTTCATTTGTTTGCGCTAATAGGGCACCCAAAGAGGTGTCCATAGCTGAAATATACAGTATGAGAGGTTCCCCGCCGATTGGTGCTCCCAATACTGGTAGAGTGAGGAGATATTTCTTGATTTACTGAAACACATCTTGGCAGTCTTGGTCTCAGCTGAAAGGAGCATCCTTCTTCATTAACTTATTGAAGGGTGCACACCTTCCTGAGAGGTTGGAGATGAATCGCCTGATGTAGGCTAATTTCCCTTGAAATGACCTTAGCTCAGTCAGATTTTGAGGAGGTGGCAAATGTTGGATTGCCTTAATTTTGTCGGGGTCCATTTCTATTCCCCGATATTTGACGACAAAGCCAAGGAATCTGCCACTTGAGACCCCGAAGGCACACTTTATGGGGTTCATTTTCAATTTGAAATGACGAAGTCTTTCAAATACACGACGTAGATCAGATAAATGATCTTCCCGCCTTTTTGTTTAGACGACTAAGTCATCGACATAACACTTCACCACATCATGGAGCATTTCATCAAATATTTTTGTCATTGCTCTTTGATATGTGGCTGCTGCATTCTTTAATCCAAAGGGCATCCTTTTGTAATTGAAGATTCCCTTGGGTGATTTGAAGGCAGTGTGATTTTTGTCTTTCGTTGCCATGCGGATTTGGTTGTAATCTAAAGATCCGTCCATAAAAGATAAAATGTCATGGTCGGTGGTCATGTCCACCATGGTTTCCATAATTAGAATCGGGAAATCATCCTTTGGACATGCTTTGTTCAAATCCCTGTAATCAATACAGATTCGGACTTGGCTATTCTTTTTCTTTACTGGAACAATATTGGCGAGCCAGACTGGATATATGCATGGCTCAATGAAGTCTACTTCAGAGAGTATGTCGACTTTAGTATTTACTTTGAGCTCCAGCTCATGCCGCATACGCCTTTGAGGCTGTTTGATAGGCTTAGCTATATGGAGTAAGGATAATTCATACACGGCGACTGATGGCTCCAACCCGGGCATTTCTTTGTAATTCCAAGCAAAACAATCTTGGAATTCCAATAGGAGAACTTTATAAGATTGTCTTTCTTGTTCATCAAGAAGAACACTGATGAAGATTGGTCGTGTGTTTTCTTGATCCCCAAGATTGAGTTGAATCAGTTCATCAACTGTGGCTTGTCCGCCATCTTCAAATTCATGAGGAGTCGGTTGTAAGTCCACAAAATATTTTTCGTCGTCAGAGTCGGCGACGTAGACCTCATGGTAATTTATATCTTCAGGATTTGCCGATGAAGTTTATTCATCAAATTCTTTTGACGACTCTTCACTTGGTGGTTCTTTCTTGAGAGGGATAACATCTTTTTTAGAGATGGGACTGGAAGATTCTTCACTGTCTTTTTTATTGCAGGCCTCCAGTAATAGCCCAACAGTATTGACTCTGAAGAAGACCTCATGGTCATAACCTAGCCGTCTTGTATCTTTTCTGGAAAAGGGAGGTTGTCCTCGCACTTGGGGAGGTTCCCATAGTTGATTGAAGAAATCCCTTCGGAACGTATTTTGCACCTGGGGGATATTCTACTTCTTGCACATTTCTTTGATGTTTTGTGGCATATTAACCATTTCTTGTACAAGCTCGAGATGATTTTTGGGTTTGTTTTCCCAGTTTAAATAATGCTCTTGAGGACTCTGAGATGTTGATTCCCCTTTATAGAAGACAATTGGCTTCACTGCCTTTTTGTTATTTTTTCTTCTTTCCTTCCCATGATAAGTAATGACGAACGTTTTCAATCGTCCGACGATTTGCTCATGCTTAGGGAAAGAAATTTGCATGCACATAGGAGGCAAAGAAATGCTTCCATCAATGGCCTAATTTATATGATCGGCCTCATAATTGACGCTTCGTCGTTCGAGGCGAGTTGATTTCTTCTGATAATTCTTTTTGCGAAGCTTGGCAAGGCCTTCATTTATCATGAATAGCTCACCAGTTTCATTGTCTTCCTCTGTGCAGCTTGTTTGTTTACCCTTCCCTTTAGCTTGGGTAGAGGGCTGAGAGGCTGGTCCTCCAAGATATAGTAGAGCATCGGTCAGATTGCATTCGTCTGACCGAAAAGGAGCTTGATCTGCAAATATTGTATGTTGATTTCCTTCTTTTGCATATTTGATACACTGATGGAGTGTTGACGGGATGACCCAATTTTTGTGCAGCCAGGGTCTTCCAAGCAATATTTTGTATACTATATCAGCATCAATAATATAGAATGTCGCCTTGGTGGCAAAGTCACCCAGAGTTAGGTCCACAGTGACTTTGGCCATGGCTTGTTCAGAATCTTGATTGAACCCCGTACCCCTTACATCCTTTACTTCTTGCATGTAAGGCATGAGATATAAGGACTCAAAAGTCTTGTAGGGCATTATATTAATTGATGCCCCTGGATCGACTAGAATCTGATTTAGCTTGTTGCGATTAATCTGCCCCCTTATATATAGAGGACGATTGTAGTATGAAGATGATAGCAGCATGTCTTCATCTGTGAAGGTGGCTTTTGCTGCCAAAGCTTCTCGGCCACATGAGCTGCGCAAGTTTCTAGTTGTTGGAGTATTTTGACGAGAGTTTCTCTCAAGTCTTTACTCTAAGCAATAGCCTCCCAGACAGTAATGTTGATGGGAAGCGACTTTAATTGTTAAAGAATCTTCTTATTAGTCTCGGCATGCGCCTGATCCAATAGAGAGAATGCCCCTATCAAGGACTCAAACAGCTCCTCAGACTTTTGACTTTGTTCAACTTTGGGCTTGATGAGCTCCTTCTGAAAGAGAGAATTTAGTGGCTTTTTGCCTTGGGAGATAGGAGTGTTGTCCGGCTCATTAGATGAAGTACACGGACTTTGGTCTCTATTTTTTGATTGAGAGATCGCATTTAGAAACCCTCCTTCTTCATTTGAACAGTCAAAGACATGAATCTACCCGTATTTCCGAACATGATCGGAGTCGCCAGGTAGCCGAACCTAACATGGTTGTTCATGACGACTGGTCCATAAGTGATTGTCATCTCTTTTGAACGCCTTACAGACAGAAGTTTGAACTTTGTGATTTTGTTCGATTTCACCTTCATGGAAAACACCGTTAGTAGAATTTCCAGAGGAAATATGACTTTTACTATGAAACGGCAAGAAAGTGCCCCACCGGGGCGAGAGCCAATTGTCGGACGCAGAAAATTTACATGTGTGTTTGATTTTTATTTGATTTGAATTTTGATTTTGTTTAGATTTTCATTTGCGAGCGTGCCAATCTATCAACAGACAGAACTTGAAATCCACTCGAAAGCAGGAAGATTTTAATGTCCAACTACTGGACGAGTGCGCCTTATATTTCTTTTAAAACATATTTGTTCCGTGAATTTATTTTATCAGGCGATTAGGGTTATGTGTGCTAGACACTTTCTCCATCGACCAGAATCGATGTTAATTTACATCGGATTGAAATCCTTGATGTTGATTTACACCAAATTTAACCCAAACACCCTTGATAGTAAAAGTCGAGGTTTACATTTCTTGTAGAAAACCATAAACGGTGAATTTTGGTTTTATTGGACGAAATGAACTTTAAAAAGGGGGCATGGACTCATTTGTGAGTTTAACATGCATTTTGAATAACTAGGCATGAATTCGAAAATTTGATTATTTAAAAACAAGGTTTGGCGCGCCGGATCGAGCCGGGCCGATCCCCCCGAATCGCATCGGATCAGGGAGGATCCGATGCGCGACTCGGCCGATGCGCCCGGATCCCTTCTTAGCAGGCGGATCGAGCCCGATGCGATGCAATCCGGCCCGGCACTGTCGCATCGGGCGCGATCCGCCCGACACCCTTAAAGGGTGTCGGCGATGCGCTGCGCATCGGGACTCAACAGTCCCATTCGCAGCGCAGGAAACCGCAGGCTCCTTTGTCCCCCCCCCCCCCCCCCCGTTTGCAGGTTTTTTGAAGAGAAAATCCCCATTTTAGGTGCAAATCCACAGGAGGAGGCTTCCTAAGTGAATTTGTGTCCATTTGGAGGTGGATTTGGAAGCTTTGAAGCCTTGTTCTTCAAGTTTTTTGAAGGTTCTACAGGGTTTCAAGGTAAGCAACCTTATTTCTTCATTTTTCTGTTCTTTTCTTGGTGTATGGGTTAGATCTTGTTAGGAAATGATGTTGCAAGGGATTGATGTTCACTTGCAATCATTTCTCATCAAGATCTACAAGGTTTTCATGTAGATTTGATGATTTTCCCTAAAATATGATTTTCTGAAAAATAATTTAAAAAATCTTTAAAAAATTTTGAACAATCAAAAAATGATAGGAAGATGTTCTATAAGTTCTATATCATGGTTAGAACTTGATTCTATAAGAAGTTTAGGTATAATTAATTAATGTTCATAAATAATTAATAATTATATTAAAATTTGAATAATAATTTTAAAAATCTTAAAAAGTGTAAACAACCAAAAATTGATAGAAATGTGTTGTATAACTTGTACATCATGATTAGAAGTTGATTACATAAGAAGTTGAGTAATAATTAATTTATATTCTTACATTAATAAGAAGTATTTTAAAATAAAATGTTAATAAAATGTGAAATTACAGAAAATATATATACATGTGTGAATGGATTTCTGTGATCATGTGTTCATGTATATTAAAAAAATATCATATAACAATTAAGAAGTAAGAATACTTTCTTTTAGTGTTCAAATTCTGAAATTTAATTTAATTTACTGTTAATTTATTATTTATTTTTTGTCATTGTAGATGGCACCGAAAAGAGGTTCTGATGATATTGGGTGGCAGCATGGCATCATGTTGGAGAATAGGCACAACTTTAAGTGCAATTATTGTGGTTTTGTGGGACAAGGAGGTGGGGTCTCCCGTTTGAAGAAGCACCTTGCTGGTGGTCGACTAGCAGGGTACCATGACGTGCAGGGGTGTAAATCGGTGCCAAAAGAAGTCAAGAAGGCTATGATTGAACACATTAAGCAAGTTCGAACTGAGACAGCAAGAAAGAAGGCAGATAAGGAGATAGCAGAGAGGATTATATCAGGAAGGCAAAGAGATGAAGATGATGATGATGAAGTTCAAATGTATGCAGAATATGTTCCTGATCCTGATGTGCAGGAAAGGCTAGCCAGAGCACATAGCAGGGCTGAGGCATGGGAAGCTGATCAAAGGGCAGGGCACAGAATGAGTTTTCAGGGAGCTCAACATGAGGTTGGCAGTGGCAGTGGCAGTGGCTCAGCGGTAGGTGGCAGTGGCTCCCGTCGATTTTCAAATGTGGGAGATTATTTCACTCGACCCCCTCCCACATAAGTACCAGAAGAAGGCAGGCATAGCAAGAGACCCACAGGTGTGCAAATTGAGGATGTGGACCCTTATGTGTATCCTAGGGAGCATGGCAAGCAGACTAGGATTGATGATTCATACAACCAGCAGGGGCCGAAATACAAGGAGGGGAGAGCAATTGCAAAGTGGTGGCACCATACAGGGTTACCATTTAATGCAGCAAACAGTCCCTATTATAAAACTGCAATACAGGAGGTTCAACGTGGAGGCCTACATGTGCAGCCTCCTACAGCTAGGGACTTGGCAGGGAAATATCTGCAGGAGGAAGTTGATGAGATAAAGTCTTACATAGACGGATTTAAGAAGAAATGGGAGAAGTATGGTGTCACCATCATGTGTGATGGTTGGTCGGGCATCACCAGGAGCAGCCTCATCAACTTCCTAGTGTATTGTGATAGACAAGTCTTCTATCACAAATCAGTTGACGCATCCGAGCATGTACACAACTATGAATACATTTTGGGTTTGATGCGAGAGGTGGTTGGGGAGATTGGGGAGCAATATATTGTGCAGGTGGTCACGGATAATGGAGCTGCGTACAAGAAAGCAGGGGAGGAGTTGATGAATATCTATCCTCATCTATACTGGACCCCATGTGCTGCCCACTGTGTTGATTTAATGCTTAAAGAAATTGGGACACTGCAACCTGTGAAAATGGTGGTGGATGCAGGACAGAAGATAACACGTTTCATCTACAATCATCATCTGGTGTTGGCGTGGATGAGAGAGTCCACTGGTGGAGAGTTGTTGAGGCCCGGTGTCACCCACTTTGCAACAAATTTTGTGGCACTACAGAGTCTACTGAAGCACAAGGATGGATTGAAACGCATGTTCAGGGGTGATAAATGGTTGCAGAGTAATTTTGCTAGTACATCTGATGGAAAGGAGGTGGAAGGCATCGTCAACAGCTCCAATTTTTAGGATCGGGTCTTCAAGCTGGTACAGATCATTGAACCTCTATATGAGGTGTTGAGGGTGGTGGATGGAGATAGGAGACCATCTATAGGATTGGTATATGCAAAGCTTGAAGCCGCGAGGAAAAAGATCTGTGAAGTCTCACCTCGGCATGCACACTTGGTTTTGGATGTTGTTGACGATAGATGGGATCGGCAGATGAGTAGAGATCTCCATATGGCGGGTAAGGAAATAAATCATATTTCTGTAATAAACTACTCTTTATTGTATTGATGATGGTATTTTATTCAATTGCAGCATATTATCTCCACCCTGCATACCATTACGCACACGAGCTAGCATATGATGATGATTTGACGGCTGCCTTTGCAAGGGTGGTTGAGAGATTGTCAACAAGTCCTGTGCTAGCGGCAGATGCCATCGATGAGGCAAGTATAGGATTATCAACTTCCATCCAAAGTTCAATCAAATACTTGAAGTTCATAGGAGTTGATGATAAATTCATTAAATGCAGATGAAGCGTTTTCGGGAAACCACTGGGACCTTTGTTGAGCCATCTGCCATTGCTGGTCGGGAGCATGTAGATGGCGGTAATATGCTTCCCATTTACATTTTTTATCATTGCAACTTGATGGTTGACATCTGATTGAGATAATTGAATTTGGATGCAGCTGATTGGTGGTTCAACTTTGGGCATTCCGCGCCAACATTGAGGAAAATTGCAGTGAAGATCTTATCGCAGACTTCCTCATCTAGTGGATGTGAGAGGAACTGGAGTACATTTGCATTGATACACACCAAAGTGCGGAATCGTCTCTCATATAGGCGTTTGGACCAATTGGTGTACGTCCACTATAATATGAGGCTGAGGGTCAAACATCTTACAGAAGATCCAAAGAAGCGTGGGGACATAGAGTATGATCCAATTGATGTTGGATTTCTACGAGATGAAGAAGACCCAATAGTTGCATGGGTTGCACGAGCAACAACAAAGCGAGGGGAGTATGAGTTAGATGAGGAGGCAGACGACCCTGAAGATCCACCTCGCCCTAACACTTTCCTGGCAAGGGCAGTAGCAGAAGCAACAGCAGAGGAGGAGGGAGATCGTGGGAATGTGGGACAACCATATTCCCCTCGTTATGAGATGGATCCAGAGGCTGAGGTGGATCTTCTTGCGGACATACAAGTAGAGCATGTGACGCGTACTGCAGGTGGGAGAGTCATTTCTTTCTTTCATCTTACATATTTTATCAGTTGCATTTATGCTAACTTCCTAATGTATAATGTTGGGGGTTATTGTAGGTAGAGGAGGAGGTAATGATGATGATGATTTTGATAGGTTGATGGAAGGCCTCCCCCGCACACAATCTAGAAGGAGAGGCTTATCTACCCAGGATGCGCCTCCCTCACAATCTACAAGGGCTCCCACATCATCTCAATTGGCAAAAGGGAAGCAAATAGCAACAGAATCCCGCCGAAAAAAAACTGGTGCAACAGAGTCCCGGCCAAGTAAAGGAGTTGTTATACGAGAGCCACCTCCCGCCCCAGCACAAAAAAAGAAGGGTTGGTTTTCTGGTTGGGGATCCAAGAAAGGCAAGAAAGGTGCTACCGTTGTTGAAGATCCACTTGACATTGCCGATGCAGAGACTTTGGATCCAAATGCAGATGATGAGACACCGTCTCCGTTGGATTCACCCCGATTGCCCAATAGCGCCTCCCATGATTCGATGACTACTGGTAGGCCATCATTTTGTATTAAAAATTACCTCAAAATGTATTTGTAATTTTGTATTTGTTCTAACTAATATTCAAATGATATTGCCTTTACAGGTGGTTCTTCAGATGCTGGTGGTGACGGTGGTGGTAACGGTGGAGGTGGAGGTGGTAACGGTGGTCAGGGCGGAGGAGGAGGTGAGGGTGGTGAGGAAGGAGGAGGAGGTGAGGGTGGTGAGGGAGGAGGAGGTGAGGGTGGTGAGGGAGGAGGAGGTGGCATGGCATTCACAGAGGAGCAATTTTTTCGGGGTGCAACACAAGATAACAGTTATGGTGCCCCACTTCGGTACAATAGAAGGCAAAGGTTTCCACCTGACAGTCAAGGAAGAGGTGAACCAGTGGATTCCCATAGTTATGACACTATGTTATCAGACTTTGAGAAGATGAGTACACATGAGTCTGCCGGATCCTATGGCGGTCATAGCTACCAGCCCGACTCCACTAGCACAGACTACTCTAGTGGGTACGGACCGTACAGTGGATAAACTGCCACAGCAGGCTACTTTGGTCCATCTCCATATATGTATCCTCCTCCTGCATATTCTATTCCTATTCCAGTCCAAGTTTTTGAGGTTGAGGAGGATGTACAGATGGCACAACTGGGGGTAGTCCGTCCCGGCTGTCAAATGTGGGACCATTATCTCAGTCAGTTTCGGCAGAGATACCATACCATGATGACATGGAATGAGTTTCGTGGTTTTGTGTCAAGAACGAAAGGTCATCATCTTATTGGGGAGCTCCCCTCAGAGTCAGATGAGTCTGAATCCATGCCTAGCCAATCCCAATGCAATGCATATGATCCATATCAACAAGGGCAATGGGGATATTAGAGTAAGTCATTGTATTTTTATTGGAATTTAGAGTTTGATAGTTGTATTGACTTTGTGCAATGTAAATATCTTTCAATTAATGAGTTTCAATTTGTTTTCACTCTTCTAATGCTTTATTTCATTGAAAATACATGTTTTTATACCAATTACATGATATAAATCTCATGGAATATGATGAAACATATGTACAAGAGGCCTAAACCACACAATCATTAAAAAAAAGGCCAGATTCAAGGGAATCGGCCATAAAATGGGTCATAAATAAGGGTTCTAGCCGAATCCAAGCGGATCGAACCGAATCGGTTCGATCCGCCCGAATCGGATCGGATCAGGAAAAACCCGATCCAGTCCGAATCGGGGATGCGCCAAACGTTGTTTAAAAATGTGCATTTTGAATACATATTTGAACGAGTGATGTTTTGAACAAAGCTTGCGCTTGGAAGAATTCCTGCGTAAAGACAAGCGAATTTTAAGATGGACATATGGTCGTATTTTGGGTAGAGTCTCCATATGGACAGAGTCTTCCCATGAAAATACGCACACATGAACAAACATTTTTACCCTCAAGGAGTCTTGCTCGACACGAGAGAAATAACAAACGTAATTTAAGTGTTTGTATCCATGGAGACTAACTCGACATGGAAACACTTAAACACGAGAACATAGTGATAAGTATTTTATACCCATGAAGACTAACTCGACATGAAAAATATTTAAACACCGGAGGGCATGAATACGCACACGAACATTTTCATCTCCATAGAGACTAACTCGACATGGAGATATTTAAGCATATTTTTTTGAATTTTAGAACCCTCCCATGGAGACTAACTCGACATGGGGGAGATTATAGAAGTTTCGTGGTCGGAGGGGATGATCTTCGGCTTGTCGGGGGCAAATACCTTCACACCAAACACGAGCAAAGTCTTCCCCAACAAGCTCTTTCTTTCTTTTCAAAATCCGACCCTTTGCCTTCGGGCTTACATGAGCTATTTATAGGGGATTTGCCCCTTTACATCCGAGAGAGAGGGCTAACCGGGGGGAAGTCCCCCGGTTAGAGGAGAGAGAGGGCTAACCGGAGGAAGGTCCCTCCAATTAGACTCTTAATCGGGGGAGGTCCCCCCGGTTAAGGACTTTCCTTAACCGGGGGGGAGTTCCCCTCGATTAAGCAACCACCCTAACCAATGGTTGCTTAACCGAGGGGAAGTTCCCCCAGTTAAGGAAATACCCTTAACCGAGGGGAGGTTCCCCCAGTTAAGAAACCCTAACCGGAGAGAGATTCCTTCGGTTAAGGGCTTGCCCCTATAACCGGAGGGAAGTCCCTCCGGTTGGGAGGGTTTGATGCGGAGGTGCCTTCCCCGATCTTCTATAAATAACCACCCTCGGGCTATACGAGGGGTGTTGATGCCGTGAAGACCCTTGGCCATTCTTGGAAATCTTCCAACGAGGAGTTGAATTTTGCAAGTGCTTGGTGCTTCTTCTCGTAAGTGGTTCCTTCAGAGTTGTAATCTCCTTCGGACGTTGGTCTTGTTGACTCCGTACTGTCGAAGCGTTGTTCTTCTGGAACTTGTACTTCACTGGATAATTTGATGTTGATTTCATAAAGTCCTTTTCTTAACTTGAAAATGACTTGGACCCAATATTACCTAAGTAACCATTGGACCAATATAAATATCTCCTAGCATTCTTTTATGGATACCCATTACAAACTTTTGGGGTCCAACATGGGTCTATTTCTTCGACTGAAGACTTACCTGAATCCGAGAGCCCTTTTGCAAATGGGCCGAGTAGACCCACCAATGTCCTTCCCTACCCAAAATCCCCAACGAATCAGTCGTACCTCTCCACATCTTTGGACCTCCTATCAGGGGGTAGTACGAACGAGGAGCGGTCATAGACATGGATGACAAAGTCGGATCGGAGTGTTGCATCGGACCTAGTCAACCCCGATCCGAGTTGGGTCGGATCGCAGGATCTGCCCGATTCCATGGGAATCTGGCCAATCTAGGATCGACCAGGTTAAAAAATGAAGAAAATTGTGAAAAATGAAGAAAATTTAGGAAAAATCAGAGAAAAATCTGAAAAATCAAAAGAAAAGAATGCAAAAAACTATGAAAACACATACAACATTCATTGAATACAAACACAATGAAATTCAATTCTTATCATGTTCATCTATCATAAAGAACAATAACGATGATTAAGACACTAATGATTATGTTCAGACATTGAAAAAAAAGATATATCTACAAGTTTATAGCATGAAATAAATAAAACATACCTTTTCAATTTCACATTTCAGAACCCTCATCCTCTGCCTCATGAAACTGAGCAAGTGGCCCATAGTCATGTCCTCTATACTGGGTATATCTATAGCCAAACAAAGAATTGACGATATTTTGGAATCCTCTTTGGATGCTTCGAGGTGTCATTGCTTATTGACTTGAACTTTCTCCTGATTGTCCTGGAGTGAAGAAACTACCATACCTAATAGTTTGAATATTGCCAAAGTAACATGTCCCAGTACTAGAGCTGATATCTGAATATGGCAATTTTGGGGGACTAAAAATAGGTGGATAAGAAGGCCCATATCAACAATCATGCATTGCTTGCCTTTGTTGGCCTTCATATCCCCCATGTTGTTCTTGTGCTTCTCCTTGGCTTCCTTCTTGTTGACGAGGTGGTACTGAATAATCCTCATATCTTGAAAAGAAACCCCCAAGCCCATAACCTCCTGTGGTTCCAGTACCTGCAGCAGCACCACCACCACCATCATCATCATCATCAGGTGATTGAGTAGAGTCATCACTCCGAACTGCTCTTCCTTTCTTAAGCATCTTTCTTTGATGGTGATAATGCTTTTGCTCTGCCTCATATAATCTCACCAAGTGAGGTGGTAGGGATGGAGCCTCAGAAAATGGCTCCCCAACAGGTGTCTCCTCGGGAAAGTCCTCTGTATGATCTTGTGATTTTCTTCTTGGTTCCTCTGTTCTTCTTTCCTAGATCGATTTTGTTTTTGTCTTGCATTTGTCTTTCTTCCTCTTTGGGTCAAGGTTATGCATGGCGGATCGAATCGGCCCGATTCGGGCGAATCGAATCGAATCAGGGTGAGCCAGATTCGTCATTCGTCCAAGCCGGCCGCCGACTGGCCGAAGCAAGCGGATCGGGTTCGATTCAATCCGACCCGATTTGCTTCGCCGGATTCGCCACGATCCGACTCGGTCGACACTCTTAAGGGTCGACGGACGCCCTGCAAATCGAGACTGTGCAGTCCCGATTCTCAGGGTTTCACGCCGTAAACCCTTCTTTCCCCCATTTTCCCCCTTTTCCCTCAAGGAAACCTCAGATCTACACCCCAAGAGACCTACGGTGGCTTCCTTCGCGGATTTGAAGGTGCTTGGAGGCTTTCTTGGGCTGTTTTCTTCCCCCTCTTCACCCATTTCACTGTTTTGAAGGTAACCCACCATGTATGTTTCATGTTTTGATTTTTTTGTTGATGTATAGGAAATATATTCATGGGAAATGATGTTGCAAGTGATTAGTGTTCACTTGCAACCATTTCTCCCTTGAATCTACAATTATTTCACATGGATTTGGTCATTTTCTTCAAATTTCAAATTTCTGAAATGAATTTTAAAAAAAAACAATTGCAACCTATGTGCATTTCATACCAATGCAACTTTCAATGTCTAAAGTGTTGTTAGAAATTGTTTCTATGTGAAACCAACATAAATATTTTTTTGTCCGAAATTTAATGACTATTTCTTTTACGTAGATTGCACCGAAGAAGGGCAATAGTGAGGACATTGGGTGGCAGCATGGGACCGAATTGGGTAATAGGCACAATTACAAGTGCAATTACTGCGGCCATACGAGACAAAGAGGTGGCGTCTCTCGCCTAAAGAAGTACCTTGCAGGTGAGCAACTAGCAGGGTACCATGATGTGCAAGGTTGCAAATCGGTGCCTACTGAAGTGAAGCGGCTCATAGTTGAACACTTGAAGGGTGTTCGGGCCGAGACTGTAAGAAAGAGGGCGGACAGGGAGATGCAGGAGAGGATCATCTCAAGAAGGCAACAAGAAGAAGACGACAATGATGAGCCAGAAATTTATGCAGAGCATGTGCCTGATCAACCTCTTAGGCGGACCAGAGAACAAACCAAGGTTGAGTCATGGGAAGCTGAGCAGAGAGGGAGTTTTGAGGTTGGCAGTGGTAGTGGTGGCAGTGGGTCTGGGGTTGGGGGCGAACCCCAGTCCCGTCGATTTTTCAATGTGGGGGATTACTTCACTCGTATTCCAGCTGACATCCCAGTCTCAGTCCCAGACCAACAAGAAAGGCAGAGGAAGAGATCCAAAAGTGTAACCTTAGAAGAGGTGGATCCTAATATATATTCTCAGGAGCAAGGCAAGCAAATCAGAATTGAGGATGCATACAACCAACAAGGGCCTAGATATAAAGTGGGTCGGGCAGTGGCAAAATGGTGGCATCATTCCGGCATTTCATTCAATGCAGCTAATAGCCCATATTACAAAACCATGATCCAGGAGGTACAACGACATGGGCTTCATGTGCAACCTCCCTCATCAAGAGACTTGGCAGGGAGATATCTAGATGAAGAAGTACATGAGATCAAGTCATATATCCAAAGCTTTAAGAAAAAGTGGGAGAATGTGTGATGGTTGGTCGAGTACCAGCAGGAGCAGCCTCATCAACTTCCTTGTGGATTATGATAGACAAGTGTTCTATCACAAATCTATTGATGCATCAGATAGAGTGCACAATGTTGAATACATTTTGAGTTTGATGCGGGAGGTTGTGGATGAGATAGGAGAGTAATACATCGTGCAGGAATGGCTCTACTTACAAGAACGCAGAGGAAGAGTTTATGGACATTTATCCCCATCTTTACTGGACTCCCTGTGCAGCACACTATGTAGATTTGATGTTGAAAGAGATTGGCACACTGCAATTTGTAAGGATGGTGGTGGAGGCAAGGCAGAAGATCACAAGGTACATCTATAATCATCATGTTGTTCTGGCATGGATGAGAGAGTCCACTGGTGGAGAGTTGTTGAGACCGGCCATCACACGCTTTGCAACTAATTTCATTGCCTTACAAAGCCTCCTGAAACAAAAAGACGGTCTAAAACGCATTATTTAGGACAGACAGATGGTTGTAGAGCACTTTTGCAGGGACATCGGATGTTAAAGAGGTTGAAGGGATTGTCTGCAGCGCTAATTTCTGGGACCGAGTCTTCAAGCTGGTGCAGATCATCGAACCTCTTTATGAGGTTTTGAGGGTGGTTCATGGGGATAGGAGACCAACCATAGGGTTGGTTTATGTAAAAATTGAAGCTGCGAAGAAGAAGATCCGTGAGGTGTCCCATCGCTATGCACACTTGGCCTTAGACGTGGTTGAGGATCGGTGGGACCGACAGATAAGTAGAGATCTGCATATGGCGGGTGAGAAAATTTTGCTTCAATTAGGTTTTGGTTTTAGTACATAAATTTATTTTATTTTCTACCCCCGTTGCATCTTACTATCTCCATCCTACTTACCATTATGCGATGGAGCTATCGTACGATGAAGACTTGACGGCCGCCTTTACGCGAGTTGTTGAAAGACTGTCAAGGAGTGCATTGGATGCAGCAGATGCTATTGATTAGGCGAGCATTAATCTCCCTAGTCCCTACATGATGTCAATTACAAGTTTCATTTTTTTGCTAATAGAGTTCATTACGGCAGATGAAGAGCTTTCAAGAAGGGATTGGGAGTTTTGCAGAGCCATCCGACATTGTTGGTCAGGACCGCATTGACGGCAGTAATGTACTTTCCCTTTCATTCTTGGATATTAGAAAACCCAACGATTGACTAATAGAGTATGATTAACTTTTTTACAGTATCCACCATCCAATTGTTGCAATAAAAGGAGTGAACATTAATCAGTTTATAATGGTGAATTCCTAAATGTGATAAATTTATGATTTTGGGCAAACAATTCTCATGTAAAATAACTAGGAGTAAGCTTTTAAATTGTACATCTCATGTCATATTCTCCATATATCCCAAGTTTCATCTTATACCTCTCCACCTACAAAATGGAAGATATAACATATGTCAACTCCATTAAAAAGAACATGTTTCCCGTGGAAGCGGCCTGGAGAGGGTGGAATCGGGGTGGAGCGCTCAGAGTCGGGCTGGGTCGGCGCGACTCCACCAAAGTCTGGTCGATCCACCCCGATTCCACCTTATATCGTGGGTGGGTCGTCATTCCCCCCCCCCCTCAAAAAAAAATCGGGTCGTCATAGGCCGATTCCAACCCTAGTCACTCGATTCCGCTCTGAGTCAACCGACTTTGCCATCCATGGTCGTAGAGCACCTACCAATGATCACGAATGCCGTGAAAAGGATGATCGTCTTCCCAGACCGGATGGTGGATCACCCAAGTGGTAGTTGTGGGTACACGCACAGCAACCCTCTGAGACAACAGTGAATCCTCTGGAGGTCCTCTCTTCCATCTGGCGCAAGGCACCAGAAGGAGACTCTGGCTCCCTCCAAAGCTACAGCGGTCACAGTCGGGCTACTGTTCTTGGCACCAGTGTCATTGCTGCCCCCCTCGTCTTCTGAGTTCTACTGCGGAGAGGCAGATGTCACCCCTCGCCCTCCCAGGGAGGTGAAGAGGGAACAAATGTGTATGAAGGCTGGCAATAATAGGGAGGAGGGGGTGGAGGCGAGCGTGGTGTAGGAGGAAGGGGAGGGGATGCATCACTATTCAAATGAGAATCATCTTATGGAACGTGAGAGGACTAGACGGTCAAGAAAAGAGTAGCATGGTTAGGGATATGATTAAAACATGTGAGTTTGATATGCTTTGCCTTTAGAAGACCAAATGTGAACGTGGTGCAGAGGGATTAATGAGGGAGTTAAGGGGAGGCAGATTGGTTAAAGGGGTGGCATCCCCAGCAGTGGGTAGGGCAGGTGGTATTGTGGTGAGTTGGAACCCGTTTGCAGTGTAAAAGGTAGAGGAGGACATGCAAGCAAGGTTCAACGCATCGGGGAATCGGGGCGAATCGGGTTTTTCCTAATCCGCCATGATTCGCCTAAATCGGGTCGATTCGCATGGAAATCGGATGGGAATCGATCCGATTCGATAGGAATTGGGCGAATCGGGTTTCTCCTAATTCAATCTGATTCGGCTGAATCGGACCGATTCAATCCGCCACGCCAAACCATGCATGCAAGTAGGGCGTTCACTTCCGATGTTTGAGTGATCGTTTCTCTTGGACCTTCTCCAAGGTCTATGGCCCTCAATCTAGGGAAGGGAAGAGAGCTCTGGGGCAGGAGCTACTAGATTTCGACTTGGAGTCTGGTGGGTCTTGGTGTGTAGGAGATTTCAATGTCATGGTTGCAGCGTTACAGAGGACTAGATCGCACACCGCAATAGGGGAGATAGAGGATTTTAGTGACTTCATTCAGCAGGCTGCCGTCATAGATATTAGATTAGTGAATGCTCGGTTCACCTGGTCCAACTTGAGGATGAGCCTTTGTGCTCGAGACTCTTCAGATTTCTAGAGTTAGTGGATTGGGAGGACCATATTCCCCATGCTCAGTCCTCTTGCCTGGATAGAGTGAGCTCCGACCATAAGCCCACTCTTTTGTTGACCAGTCATGGCCACGAGAGGAGGCAAGTCTTTAGATTCGAGAGGTATTGACTCAGAGAGTCAGATTTTTTTGGCACAATACAAGATGCATGGTCTTCTTTTGCGCCTCAGGGTTTGGGGATGGCTGTCCTGATCAGGAAATTGAAGCACCTCACTCAGGTTCTGAAATAGATGGACAGTGATTAAGCTAGAAAGCCAGACTAATCTAATCATGTGGCCTAGCCAACTAGTCGGCCGTCGATTCACTGTATTTTTCCTATTTTTTCCTTTGTGGAAAAGTCTGGTATACCCCTGTGTTAGTTGCCATGTATTGAGTTTTGAGTTTCCACCTTTTTACCAACTCTTGCCACCAATTGGTAGTTTGCTACCATGCTACATAAGAGACTAGTCATCTTCCATAATTGCAACCACAAATAGGGTCGCACAGATGCAGAGTTCTCTTCCTCTTCTCGCCTGCGTAGGGCCAAGGGTCGTGCAGGACTCTTGCTCTTGTTGTCACACAAGGCCACGGGTTGCGCAGTTCTCTTCCTCTTATTGTCACACAAGGCCAAGAGTCACACAGGTCGCGCAAGGCCAGGGGTTGCACAGGAGTTCAAAGCCTCTTCTTGTCGTGCAAGGATAGGTGTCGGGCAGGGACAACTGGCCAGGGGTCGCGTAGGGCCAAGACTTGGGAAGGTAGCAGAGCCGTAACAGCCAGCGACCTGAGTACCCACATAAAAAATGAAAAACAAATCCTGATAAATAACCAACTTGGACTTGAGACGTCCGACTTGCCGACTAGTAATGGGAGGGTCATCCAACTCAGACCGATTAATCCTTTTTAAAACATTGAGATGGGTTATGAACAAATGACTTCCAGGCAGACAAGCTAAGGAGAGCATCCTTCAGCAGTTACAAGCGTTGGAATCCTTGGAGGAGATAGGGTTGATGGATGAGGCCAAAAGGCAGAACAGAGATTCTCTTAGAGCAAAACATGAAGAGATCCTCACAAGGGAGAAAATTTACTGGAAACAGAGATCAAGGGAGAAATAGGTAACAGAAGGGGGTAGGAACACAGCTTATGTCACGTCCTAATAAATAACTATTTATCAGAAAATGACAGAAAACGGACATAAAAGATAGAACCTTGTTTATATAAACATCTATCTTCATTATAGCGGAATATTACAAAACACTCCTTATGTAAGTCCACAGGAGTAGTGGGAAAAAAAAACATACTACTTACATCTATAACTATTATCCTAAAAAAAAAAACCATAAGACTCCAGATATTGCTTGTCCTGCTCAGCACACCCCCTTAAGAGCTAGGCTCTTCCTGTTCACCTGAAAGAGTAAAATTTAATGAGCAACTGTGCCCAGTAGAATTTACCATTCTTATCAAAAAGATTATGACAACCAAAGAGTTAGGCAACATACTTGACTGGTGACAGTACCAAATATCAAGGATGATTATTAAACTCATATAGGTAGATGACATTTATGGAAAACGCCCGAATCGGACCGATTCGGTCCGATTCGCATGGATGTGGCCAGAAACTTGGTTTCTAGCCCATTTCTTGGCCGATTCTCTTGAATCTGGCCTTTTTTTGACTAATTGTCTGGTTTAGGCCTCTTGTAAATGTGTTTCATCATATTCGATGACATTTATATCATGTAATTGCTATACAAACATTTATTTTCAATAAAAAAAAACATTCGAAGAGTGAAAGCAAATTGAAACTCATTAATATAAAGATATTAATATTGCACACAAAGTAAATACAACGATCAAACTCTATATTCCAATACAGAATGCAATGACTTACTTTAATATCCCCAATGCCCTTGCTGATATGGATCATATGCATTCCATTGGGATTGGCTAGGCACTGACTCTGACTCATCTGACTCTGATGGTAGCTCTCCAATAATGTGATAACCTTTTGTTTGAGACACAAAATTACGATACTCATCTCATGTCATCATGGTATGGTATCTCTGTTGAAACTGGCTGAGATAATGGTCCCACATCTGGCAGCCGAGACGGATTACATTCAGTTGTGACATCTATACATCCTCCAAAGGAGCAAAAACTTGAACTGGAACAAGAACAAAAAATGCAGGAGGAGGATACATGTATGGAGATGGACCAAGGTAGCCTGCTATGGCAGTGTACCCACTGTACGATGTATACCCACTAGAGTAGTCTGTGCTAGTGGACTCGTGGTGATAGCTATGGCCGCCATAGGATCCAACAGACTGTTGTGTATTCATCCTCTCGAAGTCTGATATCATAGTCTCATAGCTATTGGAATCCACCGGAGAACCTCCTGCATGACCGCCACGACTAAACTTTTGCCTTCTATTGTACTGCAGTAGAGCACCATGATTAGTATCTTGTGTTGCATCCCGAAAAAATTGCTCCTCTGTGAATGTCATCCCACCACCTCCTCCTCCCTAACCACTGTCACCATCTCCTCCTCCTTGACCACTGTCACCACCTCCCTAACCACTGTCACCACCTCCACCTCCCTGACCATTGTCACCACCTCCACCTCCATCTCCACTGTTACCACCACCGCCACCTCCAGCATCTGAAGGAGAACCACCTGCAAATGCAATATGGTTTTAAGATAGCTTAGCACAAATACAAATACATTTGAGGTAATGTGCAATACAAAATGATGACCTACCAGTAGTCATCGAATCATGGGAGGCGCTATTGGGCAATCGGGGTGAATCCAACGGAGACGATGTGTCATCCTCTACATTTGGATCCAAAGTCTCTGCATCGGCAATGTCAAGTGGATCTTCAACAAGGGAAGCACCTTTCTTGCCTTTCTTGGATCCCCAACCAGAAAACCAACTCTTCTTTTTTTGTACTAGAGGAGGTGGCTCTCGTATAACAACTCCTTCAGTTGGCCGTCGGGACTCTGTTGCACCAATTTTTTTTCGGCGTGATTCTTAAGCTATTTGCTTCCCCTTTGCCAGTTGAGATGATGTGGGAGCACTTGTAGATTGTAAGGGAGCAGCAACCTGGGTAGATGACCCTCTCCTTCTAGATTGTGAGGGTGCTTCCCTCAAAGATCGTGTGCGGGGGACGCCTTCCATCAACCTCTCAGAATCATCATCATCATGACCATGTCCTCCACCTGCAATAGCCCCCAACATGATACATTAGCACAAATGGAATTGATAAAATATGTAAGATGAAACGAAGAAATTACTCTCCCACCTATAGTACGCTCAACATGCTCTAGTTCTATATCCCTAAGAAGATCCACCTCAGCCTCTGGATCCACCTCATAATGAGGGGAGTATGGCTGTCCCACATTTCCACGATCTCCCCGCTCCTCTGCTGTTGCTTCTACTACTGCCCTTGTCAAGAAAGTGTTAGGGCGAGGTGGATCTTCAGGATCATCTGCCTCCTCATCTAACTCATACTCCCCCCGCTCTGTAGTTGCTCATGCAACCCATACAACCATTGGATCTTCTTCATCTCGTAGGAACCCAATGTCAACAGGATCATAGTCTACGTCCCCACGCTGCTTTGGATCTTCTATGAGATGTTTGACCCTCAACCTCATATTGTAGTGCATGTACACTAAGTTGTCCAAGCGCCTATATGACAATCGGTTCCGCACTTTGGTGTGTATCAATGCAAATGTACTCCAATTCCTCTCACATCCACTAGATGAGGATGTCTGCGATAAGATCTTCACTGCAACTTTTCTCAATGTTGGCGTAGTATGCCCAAAGTTAAACCACCAATCAGCTGCAATCAAATTAGTGAACCTCAATCAGCCCTCAACCATCAAGTTGCAATGACAAAAAATGAAAGGGAAAGCATATTACCGCCTTCAACACGCTCCCGACCAGCAATGGCAGATGGCTCAGCAAAGCCCCTAATAGCCTCCCGAAAGCTCTTCATCTGCATTTATTAAATTGATCATGCATATGAAATTCAAGTATTTGTTTGGATGGAAGTTGATAATCCTATACTTGTCTCATCAATGGCATCTGCTGCTTGCACAGGATTTCTTGACAATCTTTCAACAACTCTTGTAAAAGCAGCCGTCAAGTCATCCTCATATGCGAGCTCGTGCGTGTAATGGTATGCAGGGTGGAGATAATATGCGGCAATTGACGTATAAAATATCAATGGTTATAAAATACCCTAATACTTAGTGCATTACAAAAATATCAACAGTTTCCTTACCCGCCATATGTAGATCTCTATTCATCTGCCGGACCCATCTATCCTCAACATCTAAGACCAAGTGTGCATACCGAGGTGAGACTTCACGGATCTTCTTCTTCGTGGCTTCAAGCTTTGCGTACACCAATCCAATAGAAGGTCTCCTATCCCCATCAACCACCCTCAATACCTCATATAGAGGTTCAATGATCTGAACCAGCTTGAACACCCGATCCCAAAAATTTGAGCTGTTGACGATGCCTTCCACCTCTTTTCCATCTGATGTTCCAGCAAAAGTGCTTTACAACCATTTATCACCCCTAAACATGTGTTTCAACCATCCTTGTGCTTCAATAGGCTTTGTAATGCCACAAAATTTATTGCAAAGTGGGTGACAGTCGGCCTCTAACAACTCTCCACCAATGGACTCTCTCATCCACGCCAACACAACATGATGATTGTAGATGAACCTTGTAATCTTCTGCCCCGCATCCACCACCATTTTCACGGCTTGCAGTGTCCCAATCTCTTTCAGCATCAAATCAACACAGTGGGCAGCACATGGGGTCCAGTAAAGATGAGGATAAATCTTCATTAACTCCTCCCCTGCTTTTTTGTAGCCAGATCCATTATCCGTCACCACCTGCACAATGTATTGCTCATCAATCTCCTGAACAACCTCCCGCATCAAACTCAAAATGTATTCGTAGTTGTGTACTCTATCTGATGCGTCAACAGATTTGTGATAGAAGACTTGTCTATCACAATACACGAGGAAGTTGATGAGGCTGCTCCTGGTGGTGCCCGACCAACCATCACACATCAATGTGACACCATATTTCTCCTATTTCTTCTTAAAGCCGTCAATATAAGACTTGATCTCATTAACTTCGTCCTGAAGATATTTCCCAGCCAAGTCCTTAGCTGTAGGAGGCTGTACATGTAGCCCTGCACATTGAACCTCCTGTATAGTAGTTTTATAATAAGGACTATTTGCTGCATTGAATGGTAATCCTGCATGGTGCATGGAAGGCAAAATCGCCAGGATCGACCCAGAATCGGTCGATCCTGAATCAGATCGAGGGCTATGGATCCGATTATGGGGGGGAAGTCCCTGAATCGGTAAACTTCCAGCTGGATCGGCCAGAATCGAGTTGGATCGACTGGATCAAGCAAGGATCGACCGATTCCAGACTGATCCAGGTCGATCCAGACTGATCCAAGTCGATTCCCTCAGGCTACCTTCAGGATCCTCCTCAGGCAGGGTTGTCAGGATCCCCTTATTTACCTGAATATCATTTAAGTAAATGTTAGTATTTGTAGTTTCATTTACTTAAGATATTACATGTAAATAAAGAAGTACCCCCCATTTGAATCTAATAAAAATATCAAAAAAATCATATCTCTTACTAATAAAAAGTCAACTCTCCCATCGAAGAAGAAAATCACGATTTTAGCGAAATGCTAACTTTCTAATCTCTCGTAATTTAACTTATCTAAAAATTTGATAATTCAAATAAACCACATGGAACACTAAAAATTCAAAGTCCGGTAAAAACATGTGACTTCTCCAATGGAGCCACTCTCCTACTGACAACACTTAGTTTGCTTGAGACCTCTCAGGATTTGGTCAAACTTAAGTTATCATCATCCAAACCTCTCAGAATTTGGTCAAATTGAGCTACCATCACCCCATGAGTTTGGGTGATGATAGCTTAGTTTGACCCAATCCTAAGAGGTCTCAAGTAGACTTAGTGATGTCAGTAGGAGAGCGGCTTCTTAGAGAAGTCATATACACGTTTGATTTTTTTTTGTTGGACTTTAGATTTTTAGTATTTTATTAGACTTATTTGAATTATAAAATTTTAAATATGTCAAATTATGAGAGATTAGAAAGTTGCTACTTTGATAAAATCACAAAAATTGTGATTTTCTTCTTGGATGGGAGAGTTGACTTTTTATTAGTAAGAGATGTGATTTTTTTGATATTTTTATTGGATTCAAATGGAAGATATTTCTTTATTTACATGTAATATCGTAAATAAATGAAACTAAAATTTTTAACATTTACTTAAATGGTATTCAGGTCAATAATACACTAAGTCTTTAATATTTTATACTTTTCTTGTATTATTATAGTAGTAATAATACACAAAATCTTATGTTTCATATATTAGGAATGCATGTATGATTGGTTTTTTATGCAAATATTAGTTCTTTCAATTTATCAGATTTTCCCTAATTTTTGTTGTTTTTTTCTGTTTTTTCCTGAATTTTTTCCCAAAAAAAAACCATTTTATAAACTGGCCGATCCAAGATCGGCCAGACTTCCCTTAGATCCATGGGATCTCGCGATCCGATCCGATCCAGGATCGGATCGAGCCTGGTCGATCCCGATCCCGATTCTGATCCTGCCTTCCATGGCATGGTGCCACCACTTTGCAACTGCTCGACCCACCTTGTATTTCGGCCCCTGCTGGTTGTATGCATCCTCAATCCTAGTCTGCTTGCCATGCTCCCTAGGATACACATAAGGGTCCACGTCCTCTATTTGCATACCTGTGGGTCTCTTGCTATGCCTTCCTTGTTCTTGTGCCTGTATGGGAGGGGGCCGAGTGAAATAATCCCCCACATTAGAAAATCAACGGGACTGAGTTCCGTCGGCGCCCCCTACCCCTGAGCCACTGCCACTGCCAACCTCATGCTGAGCTCCTTGAAAACTGACTCTGTAGCCTGCCCTTTGGTCAGCTTCCCATACCTCGGCCCTACTCTGTGCTCTGGCTCGCCTTTCCTGCACATCAGGATCAGACACATATTATGCGTATATTTCTACTTCATCTTCAATGTCTTCATCTCGTTCCCTTCCTGATATGATCCTCTCCTGCATCTCCTTATCCGCCCTCTTTCTTGCAGTCTCTACTCGAACATGTTTAAGGTGTTCAATCATAAGCTTTTTAACTTCACTTGGCACCATTTTACAACCTTGCATGTCATGATAGTCTGCTAGTCGACCACCTACAAGGTGCTTCATCAAACGGGAGACGCCACCTCCTTGTCCCGTAAAGCTACAATAATTGCACTTGAAGTTGTGTCTACTGCCCAACATGGTGCCATGCTGCCACCCAATATCATCAAAGCCCTTCTTCGGTGCCATCTAGAGGGACAAATAAAAATTAAATAAATGAACAGTAAATTAATTCAAATTACAAAATTTGAACACTAAAAGAAAGTGTTCTTATATGATATTTTTTTTCATAGACATGAATCAAATGATCATACAAATACATTCACACCTCCATAGGCATTTTCTGTAATTTTAAATTTTATTTAGTTTTTTTTTATTTTAAAATATTTATTAATCATGCGAGAACATAAAGTAATTTTAGCTCTAATTCATATGGAATCAAGTTCTAACCATGATATAGAAGTTATACAAAACATTGCTATCAATTTTTTGTTCTTCAGAAATTTTTTAAGATTTTTTAATTTTTTATTCAAAAAATCATAATTTAGGAAAAATCTTCAAATCTACATGAAAAACATGTAGATCTTAATGAGAAATGGTTGCAAGTGTACACCAACCATTTGCAACATCATTTCCCATGAAGATCTAAGTCATACACCAAGAAAAAATAAAAAAAAAATGAAGGAATATGCTGACTTACCTTCAAACCCCTGTAGAAACTCCAAAAACCTTGAAGAACAAGGCTTGAATGCCTCTAAATCCACGTCCAAATGGCTTCAAACTCCGTATCCACTTGTGGACTGGCATGCAGATCTAGGATTTTTTCCAAAAAAAAATGAAAACAAGGGGGAGAAAGAGGGCTCCGACCTGCTGCGCTGCGAATCGAGACTGTGCAGTCCCTTTCGCAGCGCATCGGCCGACACCCTTAAGGGCGTTGGGCGAATCGCGCCCGATTCGCACAATGTCGAATCCGGTGCGATTCGCCTGAATGATCGGATCCGGGTGAATCGATCCGAATCGCGCATTGGGTTTCCTGTGATTCGGCCCAATTCGCTCCGATGCACGAAACCATTGCAATGCCAAACATCCAGTAGATCCATTATTGTTCCGTACGGCCAGTAAACGAATTCGGGTGCTCCTCCTGAGACTGGATCAGCCCCACTTGCACAGGCATTTATTTCAAATGAGTCCAAAGACCCAAAGTTGTCATCACATTTCATTTTTACTAAACAATCAAGTATGGTACATAGGTACTCAAAATCTCACATGTAACAGTGTTTTATGAGTCAATGTTAATGATATCAGGAAGATGTAGTCATGTAGGAATCAATCATAGTTGGAAATGTTCAAGAATAATCCAAATTTGGATGTAGATGACGATCAAATAATTCATCTCAGTGGTATAATAGTTTAGAATCCAAGAAGATAAGAAAAACAACTTGTTTGGACAATATAAGAGTGTGTCACCTTTGATTGGGGAAGGAATGGTTCTTGCTAACATCATAAACTGGTGGTTGTCGACAGCCCCTAGCTGGCTGTCGACAGCTACTAGTCCATCCAGAACTATATTCTAGAATCTGGCCTTTAGCTGTCAACAGCTACTGGTAGTTGTCGACAGATATGTTCTGTCTGTCGACATCCACAGGTGGTTCTAGGTTCTGGAAGCAAGGGTACCTGTAGACAGATATGTTTTGTCTGTCGACAACCGCAGGCATGGTTTGCTGGTGCGCCGATTCGGGGCAAATCGGATTCGCCCTGATGCGATCCGATTCGCCCAGAATCGAGGCGAATCGGGTCGATTCGCCTGGAACCTGCCAGGCAATGTTGGTTCTGCCCTAGGTTTGGCCAGATTCGCATGGATTTGATGTTTCTTTGGCTGATTCTCTGTTTAAAACCTCCTGTGAAGAATTTCATGTATAACTGATGATATTTATGCCATGTAATACTACACAAACATCCATTTTCATTTAATTTTATTAGAAATTGAGTACAAACTACAAAGTACAAACATGAAACATGAAACTCCATTCCAATTGAAAAATACAATGAGACTTATATCAACTAAAAAGTACAAACCTGAAACTCAGATCAAAATACAAAGTACAATGAGTCTAGTAACCCCAATATCCCTGGCCCTGCTGATATGGATCATATGTACCCCACTGGGGCTGGAAAGACTCATCTGACTCTGAGGGCAGCTCACCAATAAGATGATAACTTTTGGTTTGAGACACAAATGTACAAAACTCATCTCAAGTCATCATCGTATAGTATCTGCTCCGAAACTCCCTCACAAAGTGGTCCCACACCTCGCATCCAGGACGGACTATCCTCAAACTCGCCACTTGCAACATCATGTTTGAATTTTGTGTTTTTTTTTATATTTTCATAAATTCAAAATTAGAAGAAAATGGGCAAATCTATGTGAAAATTTTGAAGATTCAAGGGAGAAATGGTTGCAAGTGAACACTAAACACTTGTAACATCATGGTTGCAAATTCTGATTTTTTAAAAAATAATTTTGTTCCAATTTCTGTTTTTTTTAAATAATTTCATAAAATTAAAAATGGAAGAACATGGCCAAATCTATGTGTAAAAAATGTAGATTCAAGGGAGAAATAGTGACAAGTGAACATTAAACACTTGCAACATCATGTTTGAATTTTTTGTTTTTTTTTAAATAATTTCAGAAAATTGAAATTGGAAGAAAATGGGCAAATCTATGTGATAAAATGGAAGATTCAAGGGGGAAATGGTTGCAAGTGAACACTAATCACTTGCAACATAATTTCCCAAGAATATACTTCCCATACATCAACAAAAAACAGCAAAAAATGGAAGATACATGGAGGGTTACCTTCAAAACAGTGAAATGGATGAAGAGAGAGATGAGAGAAGCCCAAGAACGCCTCCAAGCACCTTCAAATCCACCTAGGAAGCCTCCTTGGGTCTCCTAGAGTGTAGAACTGGGGTTTCCTTGAGGGAGAAGAGGGAAAAATGGGTGAGAAAGGGGCTGGCAGCGAGACTCCTGCGAATCGGGACTGCACAGTCTCGATTCGCATGGTGTCGGGCGAATCTTAAGGGCCGGGGCGAAGCGGATCATGGCGGATCCGTTCGATTCGCGGCCGGCCGGCGGATCCATGCGGATCACAAGTCGGGCCGGCCATGATTCGATTCGCTTCGGGCGAATCGGGCCGATTCGCCCCGCCTTGCCAAACCCTGGCCGCAGGTCAATCTTTTTGGAGTGGTTTAAAACCAACTTAAGAGACTCTTCTAAGAGTTCCTACTATTCCATGAAGGATCAAACAACATCTTGTGGATCTTAAGTATATTTCTTTACACATCCTTCATGAAGAAAAGGATAGAACAAAGAGAGAAGATCTTTACAGTATAGGTGGCGTGGAAAACTTATGGAAGAAAGGGCTTTGTATATATAAGTCCTTTATGAGAATCTTCCTTGCATCTAGAAGAAAGCTCACATCAAGTGTACATGGACATCAACTACAGACATGAGCATCAGCTAAAAACATGATCACAGTGAAAGAGGAAGACACTCCTGATAGCTTTACTAAACATAAATCAAGGTAAGGCCAGGGTAGATGTTTAAACTCAGAGGTTCTAACAGAAGAAGGAAACAAGAGGAAGGAGAATCCTACATGACTCAGGAGAAATGGAGATCCTCCTCTTGTCCTCAACAAGGGAACCAGCAATAGCAGCAGCAGCAGCAGTTTTAGCAGTAGCAACAGCAGGAGTCGTAGCAGCAGCAGCTACAACAGTAGCAACAGCAGGAGTCGTAGCAGCAGCAGTAGCAACAGCTTCAACAACAATCCTAGCAGCAATACAAGATGATGAACAAGTGGGTAAACACCCACAAGGATGGTTGAGGAGTTTATATAGATGTCCAGGTTTCATACATGTATGGCACGTAGCCATACATTTGCGGCTGTAAAAACTCCTTTTTCTTACAGCATAGCCACGTTTACTATGAGGTTTACCCCTCTAACACGTACTATGGTACGTGTAACCCATTTACACAAGGAGTAAAAGGTCTTACGTAGCCAAGGTTACGTAAGCAAAATAAAAAAAATGGGTTACGTAAATGGAGAGATAATTCACCTGACCCCTTTGTTCTTATATTTGTGTATCCAAACGATGTCCAATCAAGTTAAAATTTCAAACATATGCTAATTGAAAAGTTTTACAAATTATGATAATTTTAGTTTCATTTTTGGAATTAATTTTTCATCCAGTAAAAATTACCCAGAAAATCATTGTGTCGACTTAATCTTGATATCCGTACATCAGCAATTCAAGATATTTATGTTTCTAGAATCAACACATTTTTCTGGGAATTATGGAGTTTTCGGATTTCAATTCCGTTATCGAATTCTGGTCACGCTCTGTCAGAATGCGCACCTCTAAAGACAACACTAGAATTATATTGACAATATATAAATAATCATAAATTAAAGGTAATTATATCTCATGAAAGTGATTATGTTTAACAATCAAAAATCATCACCTTTTTCTCAATTTTCAATAAATAAAATTTTGGGGTGTTACAGCTTACTTTCAAAGGATTGCGTCGAGTAGGAGAAAAGTGCACCACATTGCTTCCATCAAGATGACGATCACGTGGTCCACAGGGATGAAGAGATTAGAAGGCATGCTAAAGAGTTCTATGCTAGCTTTTTTGCCGAGGAGCAGTCTTCTAGACCTGTGTACGGGGACAGCGAGGCTCTCGTAAGTCCCTTTCAAGAGGAGGAGATTAGGTAGGCGGTTTTCTCTTTGGCAGGTTATGGATTCCCCATGATTTTCTTTCAACATTGTTGAGATAAAGCAAGGAGGACATTACAGAGCTCTCTCGGATTTTCATGCAGGCAGAACCCATTTAAGGGGCATTAATAAAATCAATCTTGTCTTAATCCCTAAGAAGCAAGGTGCACAGGACTTCGCAGAGTTCAGACCCATTAGTTTGCTAAACAATTCCTATAAGATTATTTCCAAGGTTTTGGCAAGAAGATTGTATAGGGTGATGGATGGCATGGTCAACAGTTTTCATGAGACTTTCATCAGGAGAAGATGTATCTAGGAGAACTTCCTTGTTGCTCATGAGCAGGGTTTTGCAAAACGGATCGAATCGGCCCAATTCGGCCGAATCGAATCGAATCAGCGCGAGCCCTATTCATGATTCGCCCAAGCCGGCCGCGATCTGAAGACCGCCCGAATCGGACGCATCGGGGTCGATTCAATCCGCCATGGATCTAACTCGATCCGCCACAGTCGACACCCTTAAGGGTCGACCGACACCTTGTGAAATGGGACTGTGCGGTCCCGATTCACAGCGTTTCACACCGGAACTTACATAAACCATGATGTTCAATAGTAAGAGGATAATGATAATACAAAAGTCCATGATTTTTTCTAAAAATATACCGCAACTTACATAAAGCAATCTAAAAAGTGATGGTATATGATGATATCTACATAAAGAAAGCAATATTTCAACACCTGAACCTTGCAACACATGAAAACCAATATGAACCAATACCTTGACAGTATCATCATTGGAACGAGCTTCTGCTACATCACATAACTTTCCTGTGATGTATGACGCAGAAAACTTGCCATCGGCCATTCCATATTCCCCCAGCACCCAACATATGACCTGCGAGAATGTTGTTTTTAAGTTAAAAACAAAAATAAATAAAGGAGCCTAACGGTTCCACCAGCAGAGAGTAAGAGACTACATATTTTGCAAGCCAAATACAATGAAAATTAAAGAGAAGGATGAAGGAAATACCTGTAGAAATGTGGATGGCAGTTTTGGTTCTCCAAGAATGTGCAAGTATGAGACCACCTGCAGAAGAAAGTTCAGGTTGTAGATGAAGGCCACACTGTAAACCATGCTTCTTTTAAAATTTAAAAATAGCCATGCTCAAGCAGTTTCTTCATTGCACATTTGCATGTGCTATTGCTAATAGCCTAGTAATGTAGAGACTGGTGGCAACAATTACATATATACTTCTATAATCTACTATCTGTAAGTATCCAACTCAATATTACTGTGTATATCCCTCCCTTCAATATGAATCCAACTGTAGTTGATTCAGGGACAGGACTAATTGACCTTGAGCTAAGAAAGAGAGAGGGAGAGATGGAGGGTGGGAAACTGTGGCAGCAGCCACACAGATCTGGTGGTCCTCTTCTGTTGGGATAATGGAAGAGCAGACAGAACAAAGACATGTGAACCTGCCAGCTAACCCCTAACTTCCTTCCACCAGGTGCATGCAATGCACCTCATTAAGGCCATCCAAATCATGATCCTGCAGGAAATGGCTAACCCACCATAGGTTGTGGCTCTCCACCACCCACATCTTCAGCAATACCATAGCCTTCCTAAACGTCTTCTACAGTCTACAGGTAGTTTATATCAACCTCGATAATGCTACCATCCAACACCAGTCGACCATTCTTGGTGCCACAACATCAACCACCCTTCGAAACCAGTCACCATGCAAAGCATCTACATGTACTGCCATTGTTAGTTCTCCAAGATGCCAACACTGTTCTTGTCGACTGTAGGAAGCAGAATAGAGTGTTTGGATAGGACCAAAACACAGGGATTGCAAGACTAAAACTGGATCCTACCAGATACAAAGCACAGAGGAGATCAGGCTGTTGTCCCTTGAAGCGAAGGGGGGCCTGGCCAGTAGCCACATGCAGAGACAAGACTGACTTCCCATGGTTCCACCCTACGGATGTCAATGGTAAGCAATGACCCATCTATCCAACCATTCAAGAGCATAATAAACAGCTTATGGACAGTGTTTTTCTCCGCAATAAGCTAATGAATAAATCTGGTTTCCTAATAAATATGCAAATGGATTATCCCATTTCTAAACCCCCGATGTGTTAGGGACCAATAACAATACCTTACATTTGTATATAGTATTCATATAAACCCTTCGATTTTAACCCAAGTTTGAGATCGCCTGTTTAACTTAACGCAGGAAAAAGCCTTGTTTAGCGACCCTTGCAAGATATCTCCAGATTATTGGTAACCGTTCAGATTTGCAAGAACCGCTTTGTACTTGTATGTTCATTATATGTTTCTTCACGAGGATACGGGATTCATCTTAGGTTTCATACCAAGGTTGGTCAGATCGGAATCGGGAATTGAATCGGAAATTTCCTGATTCGATCTGATTCGCTTGTATCGGCCCCGAATCGGACCGATGCACATATATATATACAAATATATATAATTCTATATATTTATACATATGAATCGAGGCAAAACGGGCATATCAGGGATTGTATCTCCCCTGATACGCAATGATTCAGGGGAATCGGTCTGATTTGCCTCGATTCGGAAAACCATACAGTAAGCATTGTTATTTCCTTTTAGGCAAAGAAGAAAAAAGCGGCAATTGGGCTCAGATCACCCAGTCGAATTCAGCTGGCAGATCAGTCAATCCAAGCCTGAATTGCACATCCAACAGAGCAATATGTGTTCTTCATAATTTTTAAGGACTTTGGTTCCTATTATATAATACAAGGGTATTCTTAATAGATCGTACCCTTACTTTATCCAATTCACCAACCCTTTCTTTTTTTAAGGGTAGCTTACCCATTTTGCAGGACCACATGCAGAGGCATGGAGCTGGGGCAGAGGAGGCAGTATCCTGCGACAGTGATGACAGCATTGGTGGCACATGACAATGGCAGTGGCATTTAGATGGTCTTTCTTTTTCTTCTTTGCTTCTTCTTCTTCTTCTTTTATTTTAAAAGATTGTATGAAGGGGATTGGCCAATTCAGATGTTGCATGAACCAATCCTGCTTGATCTAAGACCGATTTGGCCAAAAGCCAGTTCCCATATAGAATCGGAGTTCACTGGCTTGGGTCAGCTGAGTTGAGTTGCCCGTGCTTTTAATCAGTCTTTAACAAGTTAATTTGTACTTCAAATTTCAGATTTTAATGTTCTCTTAAAACCATTAGACACCATGCAACTACCCATTATCTGTTTTTATCTAAGTCACTCCATATCTACAAGTACTTCATTTAGGAGTTTGTCCTCCAAGCATCACAAAGAAAATGGTGACTGCTTTCATAGCCATGGAATGTAGAATCAGCCGATCCAGATCAGAATCGGCCGATTCCGTATTGGATCAGCCTAGGCCGATCTGATCCCCGGGGGGTAGCCCCCAGGATCATAGAAATTCCAGCCGAATCGGCCGGAATCAGACCAAATAGGTCAGGATCGGCCGATCCAGTCACACATTTTTTTATATATACAGTATTATATATATATATATAGATATATATACACAAACTAACTAACTAATAATATATTATATTTACATTAATATATGTACTGCCATTTACATTCATTGTCATATATATGCATTAACTATATATAAGTACATGTTATTATATTTACGTTAATGTATGATTGTATGTACATTAACACACATATATGTATAAGGTGTTCATTAATATGATATATATACCATAAAGATTTAATATTACTTATGGCTGTAAATTTAAGAGATATATATATGAATTACATATATATCATTATATTGTATACATATATGAATGTGTAAATTTATTTATATGGTTACATATACCATAACCACATATGTATAAACAAATGAAGTCAATCCCTTTGCTTTACAAATTAAAATTTTCTTTCTCATGGGCTCCGCCTCCTTCACCCCTGCAACCTGACCATTGAAGTCGATCTGTGCGACCTAACCACGCAGGTCGATTCGTGTGTGCATACCCGCACATTGGAGAATTCAGGCCTCAAGCTCCATACTCCAGCACTGTTCACAATCTAATGATTGTGATATATGTATATAATGTACACATTTATAAAGATATACATATTAATTATGTTTGTACATTAATATGATATGTATACATGCATATGATTACATATATATTGTTACATATGAATGTGTAAATTTATATGTATGATTACATACATCATAGATATAATGTAAATATCGAACATTTACATATATGTATATGTATATGTATATTTATTCTGTGCAAGTCTGTTTTTATCAAGCGACTGGGGTGGTCGTGTACTGAACCATTCCCCACTGACCAGAGTCGGTGTTTCAATTACATCGGATGAAAACCCGAATATCTTTTATACGATACATTTATTAAAAGACCTTTCTGAAATTAGGATATTTTAGATGACACTTTGAATTCCACAAATATCCTCAAACATATTTTTATGACATTTGCATATACGTCCTTAATGGGGTGTATGTGCCTCCATTAGGCCTTTACATAAGTCGTGCCTTCACATACGTGTTATTTTAAAACACGGAATGACTTATTTACAAAATGTCATGGTCTTATATGTAGACCTGCAATGCATCTCCTTCTTCCCACATCCCGGTCTTTTTGCCAGAACACGAACGGAGCACGGACGGATCACGGGCCGAAAGAGGAAATCGGAGAGGTATTCTCCCCAAAACTCCCCCAAGTACAAACTCCTTAGGGCCTTCGCTTTTTTTTCAGAACTCTTCTTCAGCTCTCAAGGGTTGGATGCTCCATTTCAAGGCCCCCTACCCCATATTTATAAGGGTTTGAGGAGCCAAAGGGGGGGGAGCTGCGGCCCCCATAGGGTTGGACCCCTGGGGGTGTCCAGGCGCATAAACACCCCTACAGGGGGTGTCTGCGCGGAGGACACCCCCGCGGGGGGTGTCCTGCACGTAGACACCCCCGCTGGGGGTGTCCGACCGCTAGAACACCCCTGCAGGGAGTGTCCGCGTAGGGAACACACCCCCACGGGGGATTTTTGAGCCGGAACACCCCTGCTGGGGATGTCCAGTGCAAGAACCCCCCTGCTGAGGATGCCTGCGCGGCACACACCCCCGCAGGTGGTGCTCTGTGCTCCGGAACACCCCCGCAGGGGGTGTCCTGGCCGTACCAGGCTATAAGAGTGGGCCCCCGGGTGATTTTCTGCCCATTTGACCGCCGGTTGACGCCGTTCGTCGTCCGTTTGCGGTCATTTGCAGTCGTTTGACGTCCGTTTGTTTCCGTCTTTGAACGTCGGGGCCGTTTCGTTCGCCCGGACACGTGCACGACATGCGCACTATCAGACATACTGTTAGACGTTGACGTTGACGTTGCCCAGCAAAGGGTACATACCTTGCCACGTCGGATCGTCGAACGTCGCATTTAACATGTCATCCGAATTAAATGGGACTAAAATATAGACTCAAACCCGTTTATCTCAGGTGTTCAACATGAGGGAGGTCGGGGGTTTCTCCTGAAACTCCGTACTTTTCTGGGCGAATTTATCGCCCGACCTTTGTTTATATCTTGATATTTTTTCGGGTTCAACAAATGCCTCCCACGGGATATCCGTCGAAGACGGGGCGACGGCGGGTATCCCGTGGTCGCTGTTTTTAATGCATTTCTTCTTCTGCATTTGTAATGTTTGTCTTGCCGCATTGACATTGTTTCTAACAGTCAATTTTTTTGCTTGGCAATGTTGAAAATGCCCCGTGTATCGAGCCATCGCGGGGAGAGCAGCGGTCCCTCCCGTAGGCAAGAGGGGATTGTTCGGCGTACTGACAACCCGATGCCTCTTTTTGCTCCTTGTGCCATCACGAGGGAGGATCCGCCCGGTCTTGACCGCAGCCTTATGGTACGTGCCCGAGGTCCTTTGGAGGAACGATCGCCGGTCGAGGGTATGGTGGAGCTGGACACGGTCGTCAAGTTTGACGAGGTATTTTGCTATTTGCGGGGCAACGGCTGCCCTAAGCACTTCCCTCTGGACGAGCATTTGTTCCCGTTCATCCAAAGGTTCGTTCCCGAAGGGTGGGAGGGTTCTGCTGCCCTCTTGGCAATCGAGCAGATCCAGCTAGAGCGGGCCATCCTGGCGAGCCGAGACAGCATGCTGGGGATGTGTAGTTTCAACTATCCCAACTTCCCCCTCGGTTATCCCATTCAGGTGCAGTTCCCAGACACACATCAGTTGGGACTTTTCAGCTTTGGGTCGGCTCACCCCATCAGGGGGACTTCAGTTGTGTCGGCTACCTGGGAGCTCCACAGGCAGCACAAGACCGGAGCATCCTTTGCTGGGCATACATTGTTGCCCTCTGATAGTCAGTTTGCCTCGGTGGGTTATGACCGGCTTTGTTTTCTTGACCGGATTATGAGAGGGGATGCTGCCAGCTGGTATGACAGATAGTCAGTGGTTTCATCTCACCGCTTCCGCTTTGGCGCGACTGAGTGGCTGATGGGAGACTTGCACCATTATCACGAGATGCTGGACCAGGTTGGGCTTCTTCACACAGTCTCGGCTGCCCTCTACAGCCATGGTTTGCCGGATCGGATCGAATCGGTTCGATTCGGCCGAATCGGATCGAATCAGGAGAAACCCGATTCGCCCGATTCCCATCGAATCGGACCGATTCCCATGCGAATCGGTCTGATTCTGACCAATCGTGGCGGATCAGGAAAAACCCGATTCGCCCCGATTCTCCGATGCGGCAAACCTTGTCTACAGCTACCCATGCCATTCAGGGCTTCTATAGGCTCTAGCAGAGAGATTTAACCGGAGGTTTAATACCTTCGATACTGCAGAGGGGGAGACATCTTTCGACCTGTAGGCTTTCCATAGGGGTTTCTGGCATTCCTGTCTCCGGCCACTTTTATGAGGAGGTGTATCTGGACAACCTCCACCGCGACTGTTCTACTGGGAAGGGATCCTACATCATGTCTTACAGCTTCAGGTATTTGATGAAGGTCTGGCGGGATTTGGCCAGGTGCGGCAAAGAGCAGTGTCCCAAGGCTTCCCAGGGGAATGTGCGGGTGAGCTTCAACGCCTGGGTTCGTTTCTTTTACAACAGCCCCTACTGTTTCTGTGATGGGTTTGCTTCAGACACCCATGACCCAGCCAGCTACATGCAGTTGTCCGTAGATTTTGAGGACAATCACAGGCACTTGTGCGCACTCAGGGATGGAGGCAGGAACCCGAGGCGCCTTCCAGACAGGACTTACTTGGCAGCCTATGTTATGTATTGGCTAGGCACATTCGTCCTCCCATTCGGGGGAAGAGGGGTTGGTCAGGCTGGAGCTTATATATCCGACGTGTCTTCTTGCTGACGGTAGGCAGTTAGCACTGGCCCCTGCAGCTTTGGCCAACATCTTTCACGGCTTATGTGACTTGACAGTCAGCTCCTCTCCACGTGACAGATGTGTTTCTCTGGCGACCCACTATTTGAGTGCTTGGGCCGGTCTTTTGTTGCCCGAGTTGTGCCAGAATGTTGGCATTGAAGACCCTTCGGCACCATTGCTTTTCATGTTCCAGAATCATCCGGGACAAGATGCTTATCAGTAGTTGACTGGGGCTCGACGGCGACTGTCTTTCGTACCATCGGCTAGCAAGCCTGGGCTTGACTTCGCTTGTTGATCACGGGGTTTTCGGCCTTGGGCCAAGGAAAGTGACAAGAGGCGAATTTACCACCTGCCGCACCATGCCGCCGCCGAGACCTCTTTCTGCAAGGACTGGCTCTGCTACATTCGTCCCAGTGTTTTGGCCTTCCGCAAGGGGTCATCTTTGTATTTAGAGCCATACTACCCGTGCCGTTTTGCTCGCAACTTCAGGTATGATTAGGTCGTTCCTCCCAATGCCGATTTTGCTTTGAGCGCCTGATTGTATAAATAAGAGCCATGACCAGCAACTGGTGGTCTCCAGCTGGTGGTGCTATTTTGCGAGGCATGACCCCTCTCCCGGGTGTTTTATCCCCGAGCAGCAGAGGGAGGGGAGGGTAGATATTTACTATGTCCGATGGTGGTTTCGACACAATTTGATATTTCGGGAGCACGCCAGCCACATCAAGGAAGCTGAGGACGCCCGACTAGCCCGGACAGAAGTGCCTGCGGAACTCATTTCGGCATCTTTTCTTCGCCAAGAGTTTCCCACACTTGCAGGGACAACGCGTGCTTTGAGGCACCGTAGCGTGAAGGGGCAAGCTTCCGCGCTGGCAGAGCGGAACGCCTACGTGGGGGCGTTGAAGCCCCTAACACGTCCTGACAGTTGTTCGACGGCCTCAAGGGGCGGCGGTGTGTCACCAGTCATTTATTCCTGGTGGCACATTTCTTGCTGGACTGCAAGTACCCCTTGGACGCGGCACTTTCGAGCCCTATTCTCCTAGGTGGCTTTAATAATGATTTGTGGCCATAGTGAAGGGGCAAGCTTCCGCGCTGGCAGAGCGGAACGCCTACGTGGGGGCGTTGAAGCCCCTAACACGTCCTGACAGTTGTTCGACGGCCTCAAGGGGCGGCGGTGTGTCACCAGTCATTTATTCCTGGTGGCACATTTCTTGCTGGACTGCAAGTACCCCTTGGACGCGGCACTTTCGAGCCCTATTCTCCCAGGTGGCTTTAATAATGATTTGTGGCCATAGTGGGAGAGACATCTGGCATTAGATAGTCCGCGTCGAACCAATTGATTTTATCAGTCAGGTTGAGAGCGGCACGAGTTTGTTGGACTTCTAGAGTGCCGTGACCGGGGCTGGGAAGGTTGTGAAGATCCCACCTGAGAAGGTGGTTCTCCTGCCTGCATTTTCTCCTGCGTCGAGCGGTATGCAACTCTCCTCGTGTAGTCTCTGCTTTGATTTCTTTTTGCTTCTATATCTTTTACTCGAAGTGTGAATGTATATACCTTTCCATTGTCATACTGGTCGGATTTATTTCTTCCTTTGAGCAGCGAGCTTCATCCATTTGTCAGAGAAGCAGAAACAGACCACTTCCTATAGCCGAAAGCGTCGAGCGAGCAAAGAGGCAGGTCCTCTACAGCCGACTGCCCATTGGAGGGCCTCAAGGCCCTCTTCCTCGAACGAGGAAGGTAACTTTGGTTTCCCCTTCCATTCTTTCATCACTTCAATTTTTTTTTTTAATTGCCAATGAAGGCACCCCAAGTCTGAGATGGCAATGTATGGTTCTTTATTTTTTTTTGTATCGCAGCTTTGCGCCCTTCTAGGGATGAGGGTCCAGTCGGGACTACGCCGCATGAAGATGCGAACACTCTCGCCGATGACGACTATAACCCCACTTGACGGAACGCCATCTCCTGACGGGGCTGACCTTCCCGGGCATCACCTGCTGAGCAGGGTATGGTGAATATTCACCTCTTCTTCCTCACTCCCTAGCCTTACCTTTATGGTTTTGAACTTGACACTTCCTTGCCCTTTTGCTTTTGCTTTTTTCTTTCAGGGCATGCGTCGGCGAGCATTATTGTTGGTGAGGAAGAGGGGTGCTCGGATGTGAACACATCCACCCTTGATGGGTCAGCTTCGTTGCAGGCAATTCATGACCTGCTGACCTCTGGGCCAGAAACGGAGCTACACGATTGTTCGGACTTCAATTTCATTGAATCCGATGGGAGGACTTGGCTGTAGGTCCTTCATAGCGCCAGTGAGTGCCTTCTGGACTTTTTACTTTGTCGCCCTAAGGCTTTCCCTTCTTTCCTTATGCGGGAAGTGAATGGTCTTTTCTCATCTGTTTATTTCAGTGACGATCTCCTCTACGGCCGAGCCTCCTGGTACAACCCCGCCCGAGGAGGGGGAAATCCCCAGGAGGACAAGTGGGGAGAGCAGCGGTAAGAGTTTCAGCAACTCAGGGCATAATTTCGCATTTGTTCTGCCATACTTTTCTTTTGATTTGCCAGAGTGAGTAATATTTAGCTCACTGCACCCGGTGCTTGATTTTTTTTTTAGACACCGTCCGCTTGATAGAGGAGTTTATGGTTGAGAGCCCAACAATTGCCAGCTCTCCTTCCATTGTGGTCACGGCTGGTGCAGGGACTGCCTCACCCAGTCCCGCGGTCACGTCCTCCCTACCGGGAGCTAGTGAACCTTTGACAGGTGACTTGAATGGCCGAGATACTTTATTTATGCTTTCTGTATCCCTTGGCCATTTCTGCTTTTATGCAGGCGACCTGCTTGATTTATTTCGGCAGACGGATCGGCATATGCTTTGGCTGGAGAGTGCTCATGCCTCCCGAAGGCTCCGGGTTTAGAGGCGACTACTGGGGATGCCAGAGAGGCGACATGCTCTGCGGAGGGCAGCAGGAGTGATCCTACGCCATCAGGCACGCAGGGTCCGTGACTATTTTGTCGAACCTCCATGGCCTTAATTTCTCCCTTATCATTGTTATGACATGTTTTGTAAACACATCATTTTTGTCTTGCGCTAACATTTCTTTTCTCCCTGGCAGCTGCAGACGGTGACTCGCTCCAGCCTTCGTCCGGCGAGAACTTTCCCGGGGAGTCTAGCACATTTTCGAGCCACGACGTCTCCTGGCCGGATGCCCCCAGGGCGGTCAAGTGCCCGGGGCGGAGGGGCGCTTAAGTTTTTGATGAGATCTGCGCGAGCCACCATGCAGGCAAGTGACCCCCCTTCCATCGAGGTCGTGCGAGATGTACTTCAGAGAAACACCCTTGCCTATCATCTGATGGGCTGCCCGAGAGACCCCTGGATGGCCACGGTGGACTCACTTTGGGGCGAGGTGAGGCGACTACATCAGGAGGCGACCTCAGCAGCCCATCGCCTCAGGATTCAAGAGCTTACGGAGGAGATCGCCTTATTGGAGCAGAAGACCGAGGCCACTCGTTTGCAGGAAAGCGACTTACATAAACGCGCCGAGACTTTGAGGGCCAGTAAGGCTCGCTCTGGTGATGAAGTTGCTGCATTACGGCGAACGATCGAAGACGTTCGAAGCGTCTCGCCAAATGCGAGCTGGCCTTTGCAGTCTTTGAAAAAGGAGTGATCGAGGCTGAAGCGGAGGTGGCTGATCTAGAGCGAGGGCGCTCAGATTTCCAGGCTAGGATCTCCGCTCTCCAGGCCACTTTGGCAAACCTACAAAGGGGACCTCCTGGTCTTCTTTGAGGGGGCGGCCCCATGGCTTTTTGTATTTTCAGCCGATGTTTATGCTTTATCAGCTACCCCGAGGGCTTGTCTCGGGCTCCCATATATTTGAGAAATGACAGATTTTGAATTACCGACTGTATTTTCATCTGGCACCAGCGCAATTCTCGTCTGCACCTCTTCTGCTTAATCATTTGTTGCCAACACTTTCTGGCTTGGCCTCTCTTGCTTCTTCTTCTTCTTTTTTCTTCTTCTTTCCCCCATCCGCGCTTCATCAGGGTAGGAAAGCATGATCATTGTCGTCTCAGGTATGGTCCCTTATATTGGCCACTAACTAGTAGTGAGTGCAAGGGTTATTTCGTCATCGACGACTCATATGTTCCCTTGTTGATGAGGGTGGAAGGGGTTTTGGTTCTACTTGCTCATGAGTTCGAGCGGCATTTCCTTCCCCTTCAAAGAATTTCATTTCATTTCATTATTTTTTCTTTCATTTTTTTTACATTACCATCTCAAGCGCCTGTTGACACGGGGGGGGGGGGGGGGGGGAGGATGATGGGGGGAAGAAGATTTCCGCCCTCCTATTTCTTTCACACTCGGTTTTGCTCTTACGTTTTATTTGGTGTGTGTATTCATTTATTTCCAATGTTTTATATTTTGATATTTGTGGGGCGTGCCAGCCTGTCTAACAGACAGAAAAAGAGTCCGCGCAATGCGGAAGAAGAGTTTTGGTGTCCGGGGAATGGACGAGTATGGTGTCCGAGGAACGGACGGGTTGTGTCCGCGAACGGACGGGTGTGTCCGCGAACGGACGGGTGTGTCCGCGAACGGACGGGTGCGCCGTTTTTTATCTGAACTTCTTGAGTCCCATGTCTATTCTCATCAGGTGATTAGGGTAGCATGTGCTGGACCTCCATCTCCATCGACCGGAATCGATGTTACATTTACATCGAGTTAGGACACTTGGTATTATTTGATACCGGTCTAAACCCGAATACCATTTCATAGTAAAGGACGAAAAAAATATACATGCTTTTTCTTAGAAAATCCTGATTATGACATGTTTTTCCTTTCTTTTGATTGTTTTGAAATGCTTTTGTTTTGGATATTTTATTTTTGAAATGACTGCCTTTTTGGGAGTCCAAAGTTTGATTTCTTTTGAAAAGGGGAGCGGGTATATACCCGTGGACCGATTTGAGGTATTTTTTCCTCCTTTTTGCAAAAGGTTGGTTAAGGGTTTACATTTGAGAAAACATGGAGATCATTATTGTAAACGGGTATATACCCGTAGATTTTGATTCTGAACTTGGGGGTGTTATAACCCAGAGCAACACTTCCGTATTAGAAGGGTGATTGTTCCAAATTTTTATATGAGGTTCTTTTACAATGCCATTTCTGAGCAGAGTCCGAGTTTGAGGTAGAGTTTCTTTTCCCCTCATTTCGTACTTGTGCGGATACAATTTCCGGAGATCATATGGATGTATCTCCACGGAAGTCCTTGTCATATTTGTGATTTTTGTCCAAAGTCTATTTCCACGGGTATATTTCTCGTGGAGGTGCATATGTGCTCCCATTTGGGGTATCTGAGCACGGTTCCTGTCTTATTTCCCTTTTTCTTTGGATGTGTGTATATTATCACAATCCCTTTTTTTTTTTGAATATATGGGTATACCTTGGCAAGTCTTTGTTTAGGCAGAGTGTCCTTGTAATGGCGTATTTATATGAGCGTATGCTCATGTCCATATATTCTCGGGAGAAACTTTGCCCAGAGAGATTTTACCTTGAAGAGATATATGTGTATAAACACAAATTTGCACGTTGTGAATATATTCTCAAACGGTATCTCCATTTGAGCAGAGTATCCGATAAAAAGGAGCCCACGTATGAACGGCGTCCTTTTTGAGAAACATATACACAATGAAGCATATTTGTGATTATATAGATATATTCTCGGACAGAGTCTCTATTTGGGCAGAGATTCCACTAAGAAATACATTTATATAAACATAAAGTTTGTGATTATACGAATATGAATTTAGAGGGAACTTTTGTCCGGGCAAGATTCCTCCTAAGAAACATATGCGTACAGGCACAAATTTGTGATTTTATGGATATGTTCTTAGGGGAGTCTCCATTTGGGCAGAGTTTCCCCTAAGGAACATATACATAAGAACATAAATTTGTGAATATACGAATATGTTCTCGGACAGAACCTCCGCTTGGGCAAAGTTTCCTCTAAGAAACATATACATATAACACGAGTTTGTATTTACATGGATACGTCCCCTGAGAGAGATTTTTGCCTGGGCGAGATTCTCCTTAAGGAACATATTTGTATAATTACAAATTTGTGATCTTTATATATGTGTTCATGGACGGAGCCTCCGCTTGGGCAGAGTTTCGTCTTAAGAAACATATATATAAGAACACAAATTTGCGAATATACGAATATGTCCTTGGGCAGAACCTCCGCTTGGGCAGAGTCTCCTCAAGAAAACATATACATATAAGCACAAAATCCACCATCCCAGAGACTTGCTCGATGGGCGGGGAGAACATGGGTATTTAAATACCATGTGTCCATAGAGACTCGCTCGATATGGACGGCATTTAAACCCCGGGAATATCACCTCACAGAGACTTGCTCGATGTGGGGGATGGAGATTAAGAAGGAATGTTGATGACGATTACGCCGACCGCTCTCCTCTCCGCGCCTGGCCTATCGGGCTAAAGAAGGGGATTTGTACCTTCACACACCGAACGGGAGGGATTTGAGAATGAGAGAGGGAATGAGCAAATGCTCTTTTCTATTTTCCTGGGATTTTCCCAACAGGGCTTCGCCGGAGCCAATTCCGAACCCCCTTTCCTTATGGAATAGGGGGGTATTTATAGGGGATGAACCCCTTTACATTGCGTGGGAGAGGAGAGAGAGAGAGAGCCTAACCGATGGTGACCTCATGATGAGGTCACCATCGGTTAGGGGAGATTCCCCCTTAACCAATGGTGACCTCATCATGAGGTCACCATCGGTTAGGGGGTAACCGATGGTGACCTCATGCTTAGGTCACCATCGGTTAGCCCCTTAACCGATGGTGACCTCATGTTGAGGTCACCATCGGTTAGGGGGAGCCCCCCCCTTAACCGATGGTGACCTCATTGTGAGGTCACCATCGGTTAGGAGGGTCCTAACCGATGGAGAGAGAGAGGAGAGGGGGGGATTTTGTCTATAAATACCCCCCCTACACCCTCATTTACAAGGCTATCTTGCCCAGGTGCTGGAGTTTTTCTTTCTGTCTCGGAGTTCTGCCCGACTTCTCGGAGTTCTGCCCGATCAGAGGGTGCCTTTGCAAGCCTCGGAGTTCTTCCTCGAGCTTGTTCTTTGTACTTGTTCTTTGTATTCGGTCTATAGACCTTGTGCTGCCGGAGGTGCTGCTGGAGTCCGACTCCGTTTCCTTGGTGCTTTGCCCTGACTTCTCGGAGTTCTGCCCGATCAGAGGGTGCCTTTGCAAGCCTCGGAGTTCTTCCTCGAGCTTGTTCTTTGTACTTGTCCTTCGTACTCGGTCTATAGACCTTGTGCTGCCGGATTTTTCCGTGCTTCGTACTTTGGACGGAGACATGTTCTCCTTGTACTTTCATCTTATCCGGGGATCCGGGCACCATTTTAAGGGCCGGAATTTCCCTGCTGAATTTTTCGGGGAAGGATCCCACTGAATAAATTTGTAACTTAAATAACCTTGTGGGTCATTTTAAATCACAACTTATCTGGCCTCTGAGCAGGCTATTGATAATCATATTGTAAGAAGGTCCGTTGATAACCAGCATTTAATCTTCACGGCTCAACGACCCCTTTTTATCATGTCCGTGACTTGAACGATTGTCCGCCAAGAATAGGCTTCAACTAGCCAAGTCGCCGGACCATATCTGATGAATTCTATCATTCCTACTGAAGTAAACGTGTCACATTTTTACCTTCCAACAGCGCCCTTTCGGGTTTTCGCCAAAGATGGCCCCCTCTAACTTTTTCCGGTGTGCCCTTTCGAATTTTCACCTCAACCGGGTTTGGGGCCTTTTTACCCTTGAACACTCCCTTTGGGGAATGATCACCGGGTTTGGAGTCCAAGGCTGGACTCTAGAGCATTTGGTTATAGGATTTATAATTAGGACTTAGCCTACCATTATGGTTTGTTGGCTAAGAAGGGCATGGTTCAGCCTACCGTTTTGGTTTGTTAGCTGAAGAAGGTATAGCCTACCACTGAGGTTTGTTGGCTAGGGGATGAATACATGGCTTAGCCTAGGTTTGCTGACTAAGAGGGATATGACTTGGCCTACCATTTTGGTTTGCTAACCAGGAAGAGCATATGACTTAGCCTACCATTTTGGTTTGCTAGCTAAGGAATATAACCTAGTCTACCATTGTGGTTTGTTGACCAAGGGAGAGCATATAACTTAGCCTACCATTTTGGTTTACTGGCTAAGGATTATAACCCGGTCTACATTGTGGTTTGTTGACCAAGGGATGGCATAGGTTAGCCTACCATTTTGGTTTGCTGGCTAAAGGGATGTAACCTAGTCTACCATTGTGGTTTGTTGACCAAGGAGGTGTGGGTTAGCCAACTATTTTGGTTTGCTAGCTAAGGAATATAACTCGGTCTACCACTGTGGTTTGTTGACCGAGAGAAATATAGGTTAGCCTACCATTTTGGTTTGTTGGCCGAGAAATATGACTTGGCCTACTATTTTGGTTTGTTGACCAAGGGATGGCATAGGTTAGCCTACCATTTTGGTTTGTTGGCTAAAGGGATGTAACCTGGTCTACCATTGTGGTTCGTTGACCAAGGAGGTGTGGGTTAGCCTACACCTCTAAGGAGATCGTGATGAAGATGCAAATCAACGATCAGATCGTGACAAAAGCAAGTCCAAAAAGGGCCGATCACAACCGAATATAATTCTGAAGACCGATTATATAATCGGCATCATTTGTAAAGGTCTTGAAAGACCAGTTGCATTTCAAATTACATGTGTATAAGCAATCAATACTTTAAATTTCTTTGCAAGAGTATATATCCATGAAGGACGATCATTAAGATCAATAGTGTCACAACGAATAGAGACAAAAGATGTTCTTTGACAGAGAATCAAAGGTGTTTGAGGTCACCTAGATGTAAATTAACATCGACTTCGGTCGGTGGGGAAATGTCCAGTACACGACACCTAAATCGCCTGATAAATGAATGAAATTTGTATGTTCTAACAGACTGGCATGCCCGCAAAATAGATAACCATCACAATTTATCTTTTTCTTCCAAAAGGTAAAGATGAAAGAATATTTCGCGTGTTAAACAGCTAACTAAGGAATATGATTCGGTCTACCATTGTGATTTGTTGACCGAGAGAAATATAGGTTAGCCTACCATTTTGGTTTACTGGCTGAGGAATATGACTTGGCCTACCATTTTGATTTGTTGACCAAGGGGAATATAAGTTAGCCTACCATTTTGGTTTGTTGACCGAAAAAAGACTTAGCCTAGCATGTTGGTTTGCTGGCTAAGGAGAGTGACTTGACTCATACATGAGATTTTTGCTTTTTCTTCTTCTTTTTTTTAATTACCAACCCCAGTGCCCTTGCGGGTTTTCACCAAGGCTGGCCTCCCCTGGCTTTTTCCAACGCACCTTTTCGGGTTTTCACGTTGAAGGGTTATCCACTTTTGCCTGAGGCGCCCTTTCGGATTTTCACCTCAACCAGATCTTAGGCTTTTTTACCCTTGGGCACTCCTTTTGGGGAGCGACCAAGTCTGCCGGGACATCTCTATTTTTAGTCCCTTTTCTTTTTCCTTTTTCTTTTTTTCTTGCATAGGCACATATGCCCAATTTTTAGCCCTGTTCAGGTGTGGAGGTATCAAAGGTGGTTGCCCCCGGAATTCATGTTCAAGGGAATAATAAATTTTCAAATGCCTGCCATTTAGCGGCAGAAAGGGGCACTCGCCAGTATATGTCGCCAGCATGTATCCTCCTCCTTCATAGGCTCAAATGACCACATACGGTCCACGCCAATTAGGCTGGATTTGTCGCTTGATCTGCCTGCCATGACTTCCCTTTGTTTGACAATGACAAGGTCACCTTTCTCGAAGGCACGAGGCCTGGCCAGCTTATCATAAGCTCGAGTCATACGGGCCTGGTAAGATTGGAGATGCTTATAAGGTTCCAGCCTTTTGCCTTCTAGGTCAGACAATTCCTCCAACCTTCTTTCCATTTCTTGTCGCTCCTCGGGCTGGAAGCCAGTATGGACGGCTACCCTGTAGGATGACATTTCAATTTCAATGGGGAGTATGGCCTCAGCTCCGTATACCAAGGAGAAAGGGGAGCACCCAGTGGGGGTTCTATAGACCGTCCGGTACGCCCAAAGTGCTTCATGCATTTTCTCCCCCCAGTTGCGTTTGCAGTTGTCGACTATTTTGGCAAGTAGTTTGCAGAGGATCTTGTTGAAGGCTTCCGCTAGATCGTTGGCTTGAGGATTATAGATCGTTGATGTCCTCCAATCTATATGGAACTTGGCTGCCAACGCATATATTGTTTTGTTTTTAAATGGCGTACCGTTATCTGATACGATCCGATGAGGGGTGCCAAACTTATAAATTAGGTGTTGCTTGACAAATTTAGCGAGGGCTACCCCAGTCACCTCCTGTAGGGGGATTGCTTTTGCCCACCGGGAGAAATAGTCGATGGCCGCCAGGATGAATTTATGGCCGTCGGAGGATGGTGGGAAAGGTCCCACAATATCTATTCCCCATTCCGCAAAGGGCCATGTAGGAGCTGTTGGATGCAATTCGTTCGGTGGCTTTCTTGGCACCGAACTGAAGACTTGGCATTGATGGCACGCACGGGCGTGTTGGGCACAATCCGCATACATGGTCGGCCAGAAGAAGCCTTTTAACATGATATTGATTTTCATTCTATCTCCTGCTTGATGGGCCCCACACAGTCCAGAGTGGACTTCGTGCATAATGACTTTGGCTTCTCTTGGGGAGAGACACCTTAGGAGGACGGACTTGTCTTTTTCATGCACAAGTCGGTACAACTGGTCGCCGACCATTTGATAGGACATGGTCCGCCGCAGCAGCCGGACTCTTTCAGCTCGATTTGGGGGTAGCCAACTGCTCTTTATTTTGATGATTGGCTGGTGCCAGTCTTCTTCTTGGGTGGCTCCTTCTTCAAGGGTGTTGACCTCTATAATTTCCGGGTCAAATTCATCCTCCAGGACGCTGGGCATCAGCCTCCTATGCCGGACGGTTATGCCCAATTCCCCTTCAAGGGGGAGCTTTAAAGCGGACGCTAATTTGGCCAGAGCATCTGCCTGAGAGTTTTTACTTCTAGGGACATGCCAATTTCAAACAGATAGAATCTCTCATGGAGCTTCATAACTCTGGCATGATAGGGGATTAATTCTTGTTTCCGAACATCGTAATCCCCCAACACTTGACGGATGACCAATTGTGAGTCTCCGCATACTTTTATGCATTTGATGCCCATTTCGACGGCCAACTGGAGTCCCACGATCAACGCTTCGTATTCAACTTGGTTGTTGGTCAATGGCTCCATGAGAGCACATGAATTATGGAGGATTCCCCCTTGTGGAGTCACCAGAACGATGCCCGCTCCGGAGGTGAAAGTTGTGGTGCCGTCATTTTGCTTGACCACCTGCGAAGCGCCATCAAAGTAGAGCTCCCAGTGCGATAGCTCTATGGCAAGAGTATTTCCGCCCTCTTGGATTGGGGATTCTTCTTGTTGAGTCCCCTCCCCTTGAAGGGGTGAGAGCATTTTCTCCTCGGGAAGTTTAAACTCGAGGGAAGAGCCTGTTGGGAGTAGATGTGCCGCCAGAAAGTCAGTCATGCCTTGTCCTTTGATTGCTTTTCTTGGGACGAAGGTGATATCAAACTCCATAAAGAGTAGAGCCCACTTTCCCAACCTCCCTGACAACACAAGTTGGCTGAGGAGTACTTTTAGTGGGTCTATCCTCGAGATGAGGTTGACTTGGTGGGCCAATAGATAAATGCCTTAATTTCTTGACGGCAAATATCAACGCCAGACATACTTTCTCCACGGGGGAGTAGCGGTGCTTCGGGCCCACTGGCATTCTACTGAGGTAGTGTAACGGCTGCTCTTTGCCTTCCTCATTTGTTTGTGCCAAGAGTGCTCCCAGCAATGTTTCCATGGCCACAACATAGAGGATGAGCGGCTTCCCTTTCCCCGGGGCTCCCAACACAGGAGGAGTAAGGAGATACTCTTTGATTTCTTCAAAGGTATCCTGGCACTCTCGGTCCCATATGAATGGGGATGAAGGGAGCGCATCTGCCCGAGAGATTGGAGATGAACCGCCTGATATAGGCTAGCCTTCCTTGGAGTGATTTCAGCTCCGTTAGGGTTTTTAACAGCGACAGTTCCCTGATATCCTTGATTTTGACAAGATCAATTTCTATCCCACGGTATTTGACGATGAAGCCGAGGAATTTACCACTTAAAATGCCGAAGGCGCACTTCATTGGGTTCATCTTCAGTTGGTGTTGGCGAAGCCTTTCAAAGACCTGGCGTAAATTGTCCAGATGGTCTCCTCACCTTTTGGTCTTGACGATCAAGTCATCCACATAGCACTCGACCGAGCTGTGGAGCATTTCGCCAAAGATCTTGGTCATGACCCTTTGACAGGTTGCCCCGGCATTTTTCAGGTCGAAGGGCATTCTTTTGTAGTTGAAGATCCCTTTGGGGAACCTGAAGGCAGTATGGTCCTTATCTTTGGGAGCCACACGGATTTGATTGTAGCTGGACGACCCGTCCATGAAGGATAATGCCTCGTGCGCGGTGGTCATATCGACCATTGTTTCGGTGATCGGGACCGGAAAGTCGTCCTTCGAGAATGCTTTATTCAAGTCCCTGTAATCTATGCAGATTCGGACTTGGCCATTCTTCTTTTTCACCGGCAATATGTTGGCCAGCCAAGTTGGGTAGATGCAGGGCTCGGTGAAGTTGACTTCGAGGAGTTTATCCACCTCGAAATTTACTTTTAGCTCCAGCTCGTGGCGCATACGCCTTTGGGCCTATTTGACCAGCTTTGCTGCGGGGAGTATTGACAGTTCGTGCTCGGCCATAAAGGGGTCCAGGCCCGGCATTTCTTTGTATGTCCACGCGAAACAGTCTTTGAACTCCAGCAAGAGTTGTTGATATGACTATCTCTCCTCTTCATTAAGGAGAGCGCTGACAAAGATTGGTCGGGGTTCTTCTGGTCCCCCAAGGTTGAGCCCGACCAATTCATCTACAGTAGCTTGCCCGCCATCTTCAAGTTCGCGGGGCGCCGACTGTAGATCAATGAAGTCCTTTTCTTCATCGGAGTCGACGACGTGGTCATCATAATATTTGAAGCCCTCCTCGGCAACCGGCCAAAATTGTTGTTCCTCATATTGAGGTGCTTCTTGGTGTGGTGCCTCATTTGCGAGGACGGATATATCCCCTCCTTCTTGTGGCTTTGTCATGGAGGCAGAAGGTTGTCCGCTAGCATGGTGGTGATCGGGAGAGGGCACGAGCCCAACGGTGTTGACCGCGTAGTAGGCCTTGAAGTCTACCTTTCGATCATAGCCCAACCCCCTGGTGTCTTTCGTACAATTGGGGGGTTGCCCTCAGAGTTGTTTCATCAAGTACCACAGCTGGTAGAAGTAATCTCGCCGAGAGGGATCCTGCATTTGCACGATCTTCAGCTTTTGGCATAATTTCTTAATGCGCCCGGACATGTCGTCCATTTCTTGGACGGGCTCAAGCGCGATTTGAGTCATCTGACTCTAGCCGAAGTCGTCTTTGAGGGGCCCATATGGGAGCAGATCCCCTTGTAGAAGATGATTGGCTTGGGTGCCTCTCCTTTCTCAAGACCCTCCCTTCTGTAATAGGTGACGATGAACGTTTTCAGCCGTTCCACCTTATGCTCCTCCCTAAGAAAGGGCAGCTGCATGTATGCCGGGGACAAAATGATGCTTTGGTTGATTGCTTCGCCGATGGCGTTTGCTTCATAATTGATTTCTCGCCTTTCCAGGTAGTTTGGCCCAGGTTCAGTAGACTCAGTGAGGAGGCCGAGCCGGTGGATTTCAAGCAGATCTTTATTGACCGTAAAGAGCTCCTCCTCGCCCTCGTCTTACTTTTCTTGACTTGCACTAGCATTTAGCTTTCCTTTGCCTTTTGGAGCAGTCAACGACTCGCCAAGGGGCTCGTCGAAATATAACAGGACATCTGCCAGATTACATTCATTTGGGCGGAAAGGGGCCCAGTCGGCGAAGATTGTATGTTGCTCTCCCTCCTTGACATATTTTATGCACTGGTGGAGTGTTGAGGGGATGACCCGATTTTCATGCAGCCAGGGCCTCCCTAGGAGAGCTTTATATGAGATATTTGCATCGATGATGTAGAATACGACCTCGGTGGTGAAGCCATCCATGACTAGCTGCACTTCCACCTTTCCCAAGGCGTTTTCGGAGTTCTGAATGAACCCGGCGATTCTGACATCATTTACCCTTTGTAGGTAGGGCCATGGTTTGTCATGGCGGGGCGAATCGGCCCGATTCCCCCAAATCGGAGCGGATCAGGGGCGGGCCGAGTTGTGATCCGCATGGATCCGCCGCCTGGCCGCGAATCGAGTGGATCCGATGCGATCCGATCCGATTCGCAGATCCGTCACGATCCGATCCCTGATTCGCCCCAATTCGTCTGATACCTCTTCAAGCAGGGTTGTCAGGAGTCAGGGCTCAAGATCCTCTTCAAGCAGGGTTGTCAGGATCCCCTTATTTACCTGAATATCATTTAAGTAAATGTTATAATTTGTTGTTTCATTTACTTAAGATATTACATGTAAATAAGGAAGTACCCCACATTTGAATCCAATAAAAATATCAAAAAATCATATCTCTTACCAATAAAAAGTCAACTCTCCCACCGAAGAAGAAAATCGCGATTTCGATGATTTTAGCGAAATGTTAATTTTTTAATCTCTCATAATTTGGTCTATCTAAAAATTTGATAATTCAAATAAACCATATGGAACACTAAAAATTCAAAAGTCCGGTAAAAAAAGTCAAATGTGCATGTGACTTCTCCAAGGGAGCCGCTCTCCTACTAACAGCACTTAGTCTGCTCGAGGCATCTTAGGATTTGGTCAAACTTAAACTATCATCACCTAAACTCATGAGATTTTTCACTTTCTAATTGAAAAGAAACTAGAAAGTGACAATTCTCATGAGTTTGAGTGATGATAGTTTAGGTTTGACCAAATCTTAAGAGGTCTCGAACAGACTAAGTACTGTCAGTAGGAGAGCGGCTCCCTTGGAGAAGTCACATGCACATTTGACTTTTTTTACCGGACTTTGGATTTTTAATGTTCCATATGGTTTATTTGAATTATCAACTTTTTAAATAGACCAAATTATGAGAGATTAAAAAGTTAACATTTCGCTAAAATCATCGAAATCGTGATTTTCTTCTTCGGTGGGAGAGTTGACTTTTTATTGGTAAGAGATATGTTTTTTTTGATATTTTTATTGGATTCAAATGGGGGGTACTTCCTTATTTACATGTTACTTAAATGATATTCAGGTAAATAAGGGGATCCTGACAACCCTGCCTGAAGAGGATCCTAAGCCCTGACTCCTGACAACCCTGCCTGACACACATACATAAATATAATATATATAATAATCATATGTGAATCGGACCCGATTCGCCTCGATTCTGGGCGAATCGGATCGCATCAAGGCGAATCTGATTCGCCCCGAATCGGCGATACGTCAAACCTTGGGTAGAGCATAAGATATAAAGACTTGAAAGTCTTGAGGGGCATGATATTGACATTTGCCCCAGAGTCAACCAAGATCCGGTTGAGCTCGTGCCCATTGACTTTCCTTACATGTACAAGGGGCGGTTGTGGTATAATGAAGGCAGCAACATATCTTGTCAGAGAACGTCACCTTCGTTGCTAGTGCTTCTAGGGCTTGAGTTTAGAGTTCGGTCACATGAGCTTCATAGACCTCTGGTTCCTGCAATATCTTGATGAGGGCCCCTCTCAGCTCCTTACTCCAAGCGATGGCGTCCCATATGGTGACATTGGCGGGGAACCGCTTCATATGCTGTATGATTTAGCGATCGGCTCGAGCATGGATTTGATCCAACGGCAGGACCATGTCTGCCAAGGATTCCGACGACTGCCCAAATTTGTCGCTCTGCCTTGCCCCTGACCGTTCATCTGGCCTTTCTTTGAATAACGGGGCCAAGAGACCTTCCTCCGGGGATGAGGTCTCATCTTTGTCCTTTCCAGGTGGAGCCGGCCGACCGGTTTGCTCGACAACCCTTCTGTGGGGGAGCTCGCTTGTGATCTCCTCCTGTTCTTCTTCTTCGTCGTCAGAGGGGTCGAAGACGAAGGAATTCACCTGCACTTTTATCTCGAGGACGGGTTGGGGCTTTTTGCCCTGAAGGACTATGATTTTGTCGAGGTTGGGCGAGGTTGGCTTCTCGTCGGGAGACCGGGTAGACTTCTTTCTTCGTCCACGACCCTTTCCTCTGCCTCGATTGCGGTGTTGATATGTCGCCACAATAGTTTTGTCGACCGGAGACTGCAGGCTTGCAGGCGATGGTATTGACACCATTTTGCATGAGAAGTTCTTTAACATGTCTTCTAACTTCTCGATGGTGATTTAATCCTCCCTATAGAAGATGGCCAGTTCTTCGAGCAGGGGCAGTTTCTCGCCTTCTTGTGCCCGTTGAAGCATTTGATGAAGCCAGCTTTTGAGTCTGATTTTTCGCTTCATCTCTTCTTGAGGGATGTATTTGTCCAAAGGGACTCCCCTGGTAGGCCTGGAGAGAACATATTCCTCTAGCTCATCAATAAGCTTTTGCAATTTCTGGAGCGGAGTCAACTCCAGTGGGGCCATCATTTTCGCCGCTTGTTCAACTTGTTTCCTCAGGCGTCTTCTCAGATTTTTTTGTCTGTTCTTTTCTTACTTCTTTATTTGTGCCATCTCAAGTGGCGACAGATCTTTTGCCTGGACAGCTGATCGAGAGGTATTCTCTCGGCCGAGGCGATTATACGGCCCTCCCCTTTTAGGAAATGTCAGGGGAAAGCGCATCTTGGGGGCCACAGTGACCCAGTTAGCTCCATCCAGCTGGTGCTGAAAGGTGGAATTGATTGCCTACTCAATTACCTCCGGCGACAATTCCTGGAATTCAGCCACATAGGGGCCTAGATCTTGGACAATTGACTACATCACTGGCTTTTTGCCCCTGCGGTCTTCATCTTGCCGCCTAGGAGGCTGTGAAGACTCTGGCCGAGTCCTAGTCCCGCTACTTTGTTTGGAGGCTGGTCGAGAACGTCTATGTTGGACACGGCCCTCTTAGTTGTGCATTGGGTTCGACTCCTCATTTGGAGACAGATCTTCAGGGTGCTGCCCCAAGACCCTGCCTCCTGAAGTTTACTCATGAGGAGGCGCGACTTGATGTCGTCGAGACCCCTTCTTTTGCCGAGGAGGTCGCCGCGGAACTTCTTCTGTCGGGCTTTCAATGTCGGCTGGAGACCACGTCGGCGGTATGAGCCATCCCTGTTCGTCAAGCTCAGGGGCCTTGAGATTTGCAAAGTACATATAGTCACTTTGCTCGAATTCTCGTTGAGCCGCTTCCTTGGCTTTTTTCAAGACCATGGAATTGCCTTCCGAATCGATCTTTCCCCTTTGTATCAGGATTTCAATCCAGTCCCGGACAATCGGGCATCTGTCCGTGGGATGCAGCAGCATGGCATGGTATCGGAAATACATGGGATGGTTTATCCCCTCCTCAGCATATGTTGGCGGCGGATCATGCGCCATTACATGGCCTCCTCTCAGAAGATTATCAAAAATCTTGCCAATATTCCCTGTTGCAAGGGAACTTTGATGGGAGAGTCACCACCCTGGATACCATAGAGTGGGGGCAGCGCTGGAGGAACCAACTTCCACCATTTCCGGCTCCGGAAATATGAATGTTGTCACTGTATAGATTTCAGGCAGATGGATGACGTTTACCGAATGGGTGACAACGTCAGCTGAGTGGCCCACCCATTCGCGAACATGAGGCTGCGGTAGATCAACACGGAAGCTGCCCAGGTCGATGACCCCTTGGTTGACCCAGGCTTCAACTTTGTCTTTGAAGGCGTGGCAGTCCTCTAGATCATGTCCCGCGACTTGATGATATATGCAATAGTTCGCCGGGATACTTGTCGGCGGTTGGCACCCTAATAACCCTCCTCGTAGGCAGGCACGAAAAAACGCCAGTGTCCGATGGTGCGGGAAAGAATATAACCTTTCAGCGACCTCCTCATCGGATGGGCTTGAAGATTCCTCCGAGAGCCATCCTCCACATAAGGGACGAGTCGGGAGTGCAAACGTGGCCGCAGGAGCCGGGAGTCTTTGATGGAGAGCGGTCATGTGCTCATCTATGCTCATCAAGTATAGAAGCACTTTGCGCTAGTCGTGTCACAACGATTGAACCTGCCTTTCGAGGCTTTGCACTGCTTCTGGCAATGATCTCTGTACAAGGGCCGAGAAATGATGGCTCTCGTGTCCGTTTGTGGATCCCTTGGATCGGCGTTAGACCTATCTAGCCTGAAGATTGGAGCATTGATATGGATCATATTGGCTGATTGTTTTGATTGATCCCAAGCATGAGGTTGTGGGGGATCAACCAAGTTGCCTTGCATTGCAATCAGGCGGCTCTAGATCAGCTTCTGCACTTCATTTTTGAAGACATAGCAATTTTCAATAGAGTGCCCCAGCATGCGGTGATAGAGGCAATAGTTTGGCTCATTCACCCTATCCACTTCGCCCGGCCTTTTTGGCCCTGGGAGTGTGATCAGCTCATTCTTTAGGCATAGCTTAAAGAGCTTCCTTGTATGCTCCTTTTTAAAGGAGTAGGGTGTGTTCATGCGCTCGGGCAATGATGGCAGAGGTGGCCTTCCTTCTGCCTTCTTGCTTGGAGCGCCGGAGACCACGACTTTTTTTCCTTGGCCTGCGGGGGTGAAGTCCACAGCATTGACTTCTTTGCCAGAGGCACGCTCCTTATTTGACTTGTTCCTGGTGGAAGAATACACCGGGTTGTCGGCGAAGAACATTTCAATCTCCGTGACACCCAAGTTGAGTTGGTCGAAGCCCTTGATGTTTGTGTCCAGTAGCTTTTCACTTATCTCGACCGCTAGGCCCCGCCGACAGATAAATCTTCTTGCGTCAGAAGATTGTCATACCTCATGCTGAAGTCACGCCACCGCTTGATAAAGTCGTGTCGTTTCACCTCTTCTCTGCTTGAGGGAGCATAGCTCTGCTAGCGACACCTTTCTCTCAGCCGTCTGGAAGCGGTCGATGAATCTCTTCTGAAGATCGGCCCAATCGACGATGGAGTTGGGACTCAACCTCGAGTACCACTGGAAGGCAGTACCCGTCTGGGAGGTTGCAAAGTAACGGAGGAGATAGGATTCATCAAATGCCTAATCTCCCATTGTCGTTATGTAATAGGCCAGGTGCTCATTTGGCGAGCCCTGCCCATCAAACTTCTGCAACTTTGGTACCTTGGGGCAATCTGGTGGCAGCTTCTTGAATTGATGGTGGACGAGGTACGGCACACTGTATAGATCTACAGTGGCGATCCCCTCGCCTCGCTAGGCGAAACAGTCATCCACGATCTTTTCAATTATCCGCCGCTGGGCCACGATATCTTCGACTGCAGAGGCTTGGGAATTTATGCCCCGGCGCGGCTGTTGGCCTGGATCGACAATGTAGTCGTTGGGCGCGGCCGCCTGCTGGTTGACATCGAGCAAGTCGCCTTATTGATGTCTTCTCTGAGCATTTTAATTTGTCGTCGGCATAAGGCGGCGTGGCGCATTTGCGCCCACCTGTTGCCCTCTCTCTATCATGAGATTGGCCACTTCAGCTTCCCAGCGCTGCATAATTTCATACTTGGCGTCATCTGTCATCGCCTAAAAAGCAGCTCTGGTTGGTGGCATGAAGAACATTTCGGGTCGTCCTCCGTCAACCAGGAGCTATTGGTCCTCGAGATGGAGGCTTGCAACCTCGTCTTCGTCCGCTCCTTCAAGGTCCTCCTGGATTTGGCCCGGGAGTGACCTTTGATCATATTCGGGTGGTGGCTCAATGACTAGCCCTTGATTTGAGGGTCCAGCCTGACCGTCGTGCTGTCCTTAAGGAGGTCTTCTGGCAACACTCCGGGTATACCGATAAACAGCGTCGCCTCCACGGCCAGGTTCATCTACCCCGGTCACGTCCGCGGGGACGCCGGATCGCTCAGCCAGGTCCCTGCCGGAAGCGTAGCAGGTGAAGATTTTCATTCCTCCACCTTCCTCACGAGTCAGCACTCTTCGCTTCTTTGACTTTTGTGTGCCTTCGAAGACCGAGACTCGAGGTGTGGGAGCTTCAGAGCAACTCGCACCTCCCCCTGGTGTAGGTTCTACTTGGGAGGAGACGAAGTTGGGCTTCCGATAGATGCCCCTCCTATTATGTCCGAGTGGACGAGGTTCGGGGCTTCGAGCTTTTTTCGGCTCAGAGTGTGACTTCTTTGGGTCTTCGGCGGGTTGGCCCGCCCTTCCCTACTTTATTTAGCGAGCTTCCTGCTTGGTGACCTACATTTGCCTCATTTTGCGAGGTTGGTGAGGCGCCGAGCTAGACGCTTACTCAAGTTGGGATCCTTTTGGGGAGTTCCGTTTGCTTTGTCGCATCCACTGGAGGGGAGCAAATTGGTTGGAGGTGGATATGGTAGGGACGCATTTGTCCCTCGCATGATCGGCTTGCCTCCATCGAGCCGGATGCGTACATCTCCGACGAGGACGGTCTTGCCGGAGTTGGAGACGACCGCCTTGGGCTTATTACCCTTACGGCTCTGGCGTTGCCCCCTTCTTCTAAGGACCGCGACGCGGGAAATAGTGTTAACCGAGAAGACTCGGCCTTGGCTTGGGCGGGGTTTAGTACCCCTAGCAGCTGCAGTCCTTGGTGCTATCGCCGACGTTGTTTGGACGGCAGGCACTACCCCCAGGAAGTAAGGGGAGCCCACAACATCAGGAAAGTCGCCGAATACCATGAGTGGTAAGGTAGCCACATTTGGCGTGGCTTGCGACAACGAGCGGACCATAGGTGACCGCTGCCATTTGCTTGAGTTGATTTGTTTGCGGGTGGAGGCGGGCTTTTCACGTCGGCTTCAGCTCTGTTTGCACATGCCATGTGGATATCAGTCATCATATATCCTATATCGGCATAAGATCTTTTTACGTATGTATGAAAAGCAAGAACAGTCCCACCGGGCATGCCAGAATGTGGGAACGCGGAAAAGACATAGACTGTGATTTCGTTTGATGCATACGCATTTTTATCCGTTTTGTAGAAAAAAATATATATATATGCTATGCGTGCATGTATATTTATGCATGGGCGTGCCAGATTGTTTAAAATAAACAGACAAAATTTGTTATTTTAGGAGGGATATAGGGTGTAAACCCTAAACCCTTGAACATTTACATATGTGTATATGTATATTTATTCCGCGCGCATCTGTTTTTATCAGGCGACTGGGGTGGTCGTGTACTGGACCATTCCCCACCGACCAGAGTCGGTTTTTCATTTACATTGGGTGGAAACCATTGATACGATACGTTTATTAAAAGACCTTGCCGAAATTAGGAAATTTTAGATGACACTTTGAATTCCACAAATATCCTCAAACATATTTTTATGACATTTGCATATACGTCTTTAATGGGGTGTATGTGCCTCCATTAAGCGTTTACATAAGTCGTGCCTTCACATACATGTTATTTTAAAACACGGAAGGACTTATTTACAAAATGTCATGGTCTTATATGTAGACCTACAGTGCGTCTCCTTCTTCCCAGGTCCCGGTCTTTTTTCCAGAACATGAACGGAGACGGGCCGGAAGAGGAAATCGGAGAGGTATTCTCCCTAAAACTCCCCCAAGTACAACCTCTTTAGGGCCTTCTCTTTTTTTTCAGAACTCTTCTTCAGCTCTCAAGGGTTGGATGCTCCATTTCAAGGCCCCCTACCCCATATTTATAGGGGTTTGAAGGGCCAAAGGGGGGGGGGGGGGGGGGGGGGGCTGGAGGGGGCGCTGCGGAGGAAGAACACCCCGCGAGGGGTGTCCGACTGCTAGAACACTTCCGCAGGGGGTGTCCGCGCAGGGAACACACCCCCGCGGGGGGTTTCTGCGCCGGAACACTCCCGCTGGGGTGTCCGACGCAGGAACCCCCCGCTGGAGGTGGCCACATGGCATGCACCCCGGGGGGGGTGCTCTGTGCACCAGAACACCCCCGCAGGGGGTTGTCGAAAGCGGAAATTTTCGTGCTTATGTATTTTATTTGGTGTTTGAGTTTGAGTTAATTTTTATTCATTTATTTTGCCTTGCGGGGCGTGCCAGCCTGTCTAACAGACAGAAATTAGAATCCGCGCAATGCGGAGAGAAAATTTTATGTCCAAAGAATGGATAAGTGCGCCAGTTTTAGTTTAAACTTGTTTGTTCCGCGATTTTTATTCATCAGGCGATTATGGTAGCGTGTGCTGGACCCCTGTCTCCATCGATCAGAATCGATATTTTATTTACATCGGATTAAAAGCCTTTGATGTTATTTTTACATCAGTTTTAACCCGAATACTATTGATAGTAAAGTCGTGAGGTTTTGCATTTTCTAGAAAATTGTAATGCAGTGTTTTCCTTTTTTTATCAGACAAAATGGATTTTGATTTGAAAGAGGGATTTGTTTTTAAAGTATTCCATTTTGAAATCTATTTGCTTTAAGGAAAAGGTTTCATTTGAAAGAGGGTATGAATTCCTTTTGGGGGTTTGAAATATAATTTGGGGAATAAACGGGTGTATACCCGTGAATTCATTTGGTATTTGAGTATATTGTGAATTTGGGCAGAGCTCCCGCATAGGCAGAGTTACCGTATAAATATATGAATATTTATTTGATGGACATATGGTCGTATTATTTTAGGGGAGAGTCTCCGTATGGACAGAATTTCCCCATGAAATATGCGTATATGCACATATATATTTATGGACATATGGGTATGTTTTTTGAATAGAACCTCCTCTTGGGCAGAGTTTCCTTTAGAAAACATATACATATGAACATGTATTTGTGAACATATGGGTATATTTTTGGGCAGAACCTCCGTTTGGGCAGAGTTTCCTTTAGAAAAAATATACATATGAGCACAATATTTGTGAACATATGGATATATTTTCAGGCAGAACCTTCACTTGGGCAGAGTTTCCTTAGAAAACATATACATATGAGCACAATATTTGTAAACACGTGGATATATTTTCGAGCAGAACCTCCACTTGGACAGACTTTTCTGAGAAAACATATACATATGAGCACAATATTTGTGAACACATGGATATATTTTCGGGCAGAACCTCTGCTTGGGTAGAGTTTCCTTAGAAAACATATACATATGACCACAAACACTCACGCTTCCCGAAGACTTGCTCGACGGGCGGGAAGAACATATGCATCTAAATGCCTATACCCATAGAGACTCGCTCGATATGGAGGTATTTAGAGCACGAGAACAAAGATGTTTAAATACTTTATGCCCATAGAGACTTGCTCGATATGAAAGATATTTAAACACCGAAGAACACGATTTAATTTTTACCCCCACAGAGACTTGCTCGATGTAGGGGTACGGGTTGCAGTATAATTTTTTTTTTAAACCTTCCATTGAGACTAGCTCGGCATGGAGGGGGATTAAGGAGATGTCGTTGCCGGGCAGAGACGATCTCCCTTCCTTTTGCGCTTGTCGAGGGCGGATGCCTTCACTCTGAGCGGGAGAAGAGCGGATACCTTCACACCGAGCGGAGAGCCTTCAAGAGCAAGCTAGAATTTCGGGAAAGAGCTTTTTGCCTTTTTCTTTTTTTTCAGAATTTCCTTCCAAAAGAAGCCAGCCTTCCGAAAAACCATCCTTTTGCCCCTAGGGGGCTACATGCATTTTTATAGGGGTTTCATCCCCTTTACATGCAAGAGATGAGGGGGTTCATCCCCTTAACCGATGGACAGTCCCATCGATTAAGGGGTTTCCTCCTTAACCGATGGGAGGTTCCATCGGTTAAGGGGATACCTCCATCGATTAAGGGGAAATTCCCCTTAACCCCCTTAACCGATAGGGGGTTCCATCGGTTAGGAGCCAAACCGATGGAACCCTCCATCGGTTAGAGGGGAGTCCCCCTTAACCGATGGGACTGTCCATCGGTTTCCGATGGACAGTCCCATCGGCTGGGGGGGAGGAATCCCCCAACCGATGGTAGGCACCATCGGTTGGAGGGGATTACCCCCCAACCGATGGACAGCCCCATCGGTTAACCGATGGTAGATTCCATCGGTTGGGGGGTTTAAACCCCCTAACTGATGGTAGGTTCCATTGGTTGGGGGGTTTAAACCCCTTAACATAGGGATTTTGCCTATAAATGGGCCCTCTATGTCCCCGTAGGGGGATGTTGGTGCTGCTGAAGCTTTGCCCCTTTTCCTCGGAAATTTCTTGGCGAAGAGTTGGATTTGCAAGTACTTGGAGCTTCCGCTGCACACGCGTTCTTTGTAATTGTTCTTCACATTTGGTCTTATTGACCTTGTGCTGCCGAATTTCTTCCGCGACGTATCCTCCTCGAAGCGATGTTCTTCCTTGAACTTTGCTTCACTGGAGAGGCTTGCTACCGACTTAATGAATAAATTCCCTCCCTTAACTTGAAAGGAACTTGAACCCAATATTACCTAAGCAACCATGGGGTCCCTTAAGTAATAAGGATCTTTGCTTCATCCATAAGTCACCTTTAAAGAGACTCTATTCTTATTACTTAAGCAACCAGGAGGGATACCTAAGTAACCATTGGGTCACTATAAATAGGCTTTGGCCTTTCTCCTGGTAGATATCCATCACGAACTTTTTAGGGTTCAACAGGGGTGTCCAGCACAGAACCACCCCGCAGGGGGTGGCATTTGCGCATAAACACCCCCGCGGGGGGTGTCCTGGCCGTACCAAGCTATAAGAGTGGGCCCCCAGGGTGATTTTCTGCCCATTTGACCGTCGTTTGACGTCATTCGTCGTCCGTTTGCGGCCGTTTGCAGTCGTTTGACGTCCGTTTGTTTCCGTCTTCGAACGTCGGGGCCGTTTCGTTCGCCTGGACACGTGCATGACGTGTGCACTGTTGGACGTACTGTTGGACATTGACGTTGCTCAACAGAGGGTACATACCTTGCCACGTCGGATCGTCGAACATCGCATTTAACTTGTCATCCGAATTAAATCTGACTAAAATATAGACTCGAACCCGTTTATCTCATGTGACATGAGAGAGGTCGGGGGGTTTCTCCCGCAACTCCGTACTTTTCCGGGCGGATTTATCGCCCAACCTTTGTTTAAATCCCGATATTTTTCCGGGTTCAACAACTCCCCAACCATTTAACCACGGGTTTGACTAACCCATAAAAGGAGAGCCCTTGTTTGCTCTTGGGTTAAACAACCCTAGCACCCCTCTCAAAGTCTTAAAATATATATATAATAAGGCATTTTCGTCAAAAATTACTAAACTAAGGGAAATAACATAACTTTGGAGGAATATTCACTTCCTTTGAACAGAAGTTAACCACAATGGCAAATTTGCGACATTTTCCATTTACGAGTGGCATATTTGACTATTTTAGCAACAATGGCGTATCTGCCATTTTCATGTAACAATGGTTTCTGTGCAAAATTCAATAATAAATTATGTAGTTTCTCTTGTAAGGGTTTTGCTCAAACCTTCTTCCAAATAGATTCTTCTTTGGTAAGAAGCTCCCATGGCAACTTCCAAAGAAGTGTCAGGTTCAGTTTTCACAAATCTCTCTCTCCTGCGCCTCTGTTTGAGGTTCATCTCCTATTTCACCAAACGAATACATTTGTTGCTATCATTGGTAGTTCCACAAGAAGTTCTTTTCCATGTAGGGTAGTGTCCTTATTACTGCAGTCCACATAAGACAAATAGCCATATGGTAAGGAGGTGAGGTGTGCTGGAGACCACTGAATTAAGCAGGTTAATACTGCCACCTCAAGATAAATGTCTTGCTTTCCAGACTGTTAACATCTTCTGCACTTTTAGTATTTTCTACTAATGGATCAAATTCAGAAATTCTTAACTATCTACTATGCAGTGGGAGCACATTTATATGATAGGTATTTTATCCCATCCTACAACCATCTTCTGAGTTCAATAACTGGCATCTCCTCCGTCTTACTAATGCCTATAACAAGGATATTATTGAAGTTAATATTGACTTTTGAGTATGTCCAATAGCTTTGTAAAACAAAAGTCAAAGGTTCTTAGTTGCTGTATGATCCCTCCTTGAGATGTTAATGCATTCTATGTAACCCTCTGTTGATACCAAAAATATTAACCAAATTTTTGGGAATATTTTGGTGATAAAGAAATTATATATGGACAAATTTGCCAATTATGGTCAAAAATGATATAAAACCATGGCCAGAAGATAAGGCCAAAAAAAAAGTCCCAAACAGCCACAAAAATCTAAAATTCCTGAATTCTAAAAAAATCCAACAAAAAGCGCTTAGCGGTGGACCACCCCACCGGTGGGGTAAGACCGGTGGGACTCCCCACCGGTGGAGTCCCCACCGGTGGAATTCCCACTGGTCCCCACTAAGGGAGCTCCCGGTGGCACTCCCAACTCTCCTCCCAACTCTTATAAAAGGAGGCCGATGCCATAGGAAGAGGAAATTTTTTTTTGGAACTTGAAGTTTCTTTTGGTTGGAGGCTCGGGAGGAGTCAAGAAGGGTCTCCTCATCTTGTGTAGTTGGTTTGTTCTCTTGAAAAAAGAGAATGCCGTAAGTCTCTTGCTAGACTCTTGATATTTTATATAAAAGTCCCTCATGGAGATTTATTTATCAAGTCATACAAATTTTGCACAAAAGAACTTGCAAATGCCAATATTTGTAAAAAGTACTCTTTTGAATATTATCAACGTACAAGTCAAGTCTTCTAACAGAAATTTGCATAAATATCCGTGAAGGGTTGGGAATTTCAGAAATGTCCTTGAAAGGATTGAAATTCCCAGAAATCCCTTTTGGACAGAAAATTGAAGGAACATCCTCAAAGGGCGTGAAAATTGCAGAAATACCCATGTGTTCTGGGAAAATTGCAGAAATCCATGTTAAGAGAAAATTTTAGAAATGTCCTTGTTTGAAAGGAAATTCCACCAATACCCCCCTTGTTAAGGGAAAATTCCAGAAATGTCCCTGTTTGAGGGGAAATTCCAGAAATACCCCCATGTTAAGGGAAAATTCCAGAAATGCCCCCATAGGAAAGAAAATTGCAGAAAAATCCTTGTGTCAAGGAAAATTGCTAATATATTCCTGGATTAAGGAAAATTGCAGAAATAGCATCTGAAATGACAAAATTACAGAAATAGCCTCCAAAGGGTGAAAAATGCAAAAATATCCTCAAAAGGACAAAAATCACCAAAACATCTTCAAGAGGGAAAATTGCATGAATACCCGAGTCTGGAAAAATTACAGAAATACGCCTGGAGAATAGAAATTGTAGAAAGGTCCCGAACCCAAAGACCTTGAAAAGGGAAATTGCACGAATGCTCCCGCTTGTGAGAAAGTCGTTCAAACTATGTTCGAACTTCATGGAAGTCACCAAAATGCCATCGAAGTCCAGACATTGCATGAAAGCCCTTTCAAAAGAAGAAACTATACAAGGTTCATGCCGTTTACACAGCTGGGTGGGGCGGGACCCACATCACGTCTCTGAAGCGGCATGCACTCTCCTGAGTTTGGTTTACGACTGGCGAGGTCTTAGGATCGTCAACAAATGACAAATATACCCATGGAGGTCATGAAATGATTGAAAAACCCCAAGAAGTCGGGAAATGATACAAGACGCTCGGAAAAGCCAAGACACGGTGGAAATGTCCAAGCATGTCAATCGATGGCGAAGACACCTGAGAAAGTCAATAAATGACCGAAGCACTCAGGAACGCCAAGGAATGGCAGAAGCATCCAGGGAAGTCAATCAATGACGGAAATACTCAGAACCGCTCGGAAAAGCCAAGAAACGGCGGAAATGTCTGAGCATGCCAATCAATGGCGAAGACACCTAAGAAAGTCAATAAAACACTCAGGAACGCTAAGAAATGGCAGTAGTACCCAGAGAAGTCAACAAATGACGGAAGTACTCGAGACTGCTCGAAAAAGCCGAGAAATGGCAAAAATGTCCGAGAAAGTCAAGAAATGACAAAAAAGACATAAAATACCAAGAAATGGTAGAAGCACCCAGGGAAAGTCAACAAATGACGGAAGTACCCGAAACTATTCGGAAAAGTCAAGAAATAGCAAAAATGTCCGAGAAGGTCAAGAAATGACAGAAAAGACATAGAATATCAAGAAATAGCAAGAGCACCCAGGAAAAGTCAACCAACGATGGAAATACTCGGGACTACTCGGGAAAGTCAAGAAATGACGGAAAGAACCTGAGGATATCAACCAATGACAGGTGGTCTGAAAAGGCCAAGAAATGGCAGAGGTGCCTAGAAATGTCAGAAAATGGCAAGAGCTCTTGAACAGTCATGGATACAATGTTGTCCAAATCTCCTCCGAGTTTCTTCTTCAAAACACAACATTTGCCAAGTTTTCAGCTCTATGATCATAGTGGCTAATACTTACAGAAATAACCCGATGTGGGAGGGCTGCAGAAATCCCAGAAAAGGTGGAAGATTGCAGCAAAACCCCGGAAAGGGTACAAACTTACAGAAATCGGGCAAGACCACTTAAGGGTCCTATCACAGTCAAAAGGGTGATGGTGACCGCAAAGTAAATACAATAGGCCGATAGTGATCATCTTGGCGATCCAACAGCCCGATCGTGATCGAATTCAAATCCAACGATCTGACCGTGATGAAATTCATATAAAACGGTCTGATCGTGATGAAGATGCAAATCGACGGTCTGATCATGATGAAATTCAAATCCCACGGTCTGACCGTGATGAAGATGTGAATCAACGGTCTGGTCGTGACAAAAGCAAATTAAAAAGGGTCTGATTGTGAGCGAATGAAATTCTGAAGAACCGATCATAAAATCTGGACCATTTATAAAAGTCTTGAAAGACCAGTTGTACTTCAAATTACATGTGTATAAACAGTGAACACTTCAAATTTCTTTGCAAAAAGTATGTATCCATGAAGGATGATCATCAAGATCAATATTGTCACAACGAATAAAGAAAAAAAAGGTGTTCGAGGTCATCTCGATGTACATTAACATCGACTTCGGTCGGTGGGAAAATGTCCAATACACGACACCCAAATCACCTGATAAATGAATGAAATTTGTCTATTTTAACAGACTGGCACGCCCGCAAAATAGATAAATCATCAACCAAATTATCTTTTTCTTCTAAAAAGATAAAGAATATTTCGCGTGTTAAACACCCTCCAAAAATATTAATGAATCACCAACATATTGTAGTTATGTGAAATCCCAATCAGAGCCCTAAATTTCTGCACACTTAAGAAAATAGATTCGACACTGCTGTTCAGCCCTTTTACACATCTTAGTGAACATGTTGCACCATGTTCAACACTGGGATGGAGGGTCACCTTGACAAAGCCCTCAGTAACGTGTTAAAAAAAAAACAACCATATTAGCATACATAATTGCAGAAAGTTTGACTGCTGATGGTTTCTCCCTGGACCGTATATGGCTAGCTATTGAAGGATTGCTGTGTTTCCTTTCTGATTCTTCGCTATGTAAAAATATAAATCAACTTCTCTGAACTTTATAGTAGATGAAGTTCCATGAAGAATATGCTTTTAAGTTCTGAGACTAACTTCTGCACTACCTTCAAGAAAAGGAGACTAGTTTTAAGTGGCTTTCAGATGATATTAGCACTTGATCTTTTTCAATCTTTTTCACTTGTTAGCAAGAGTCAAGGGAGATTTAAAAGTATGGGGTTGCACATTGGAGATCCACTACATAGCCCTGCAAGGAAGGGATCACCTAGGAGAGCACACTACCCTTAATTTGAATACTTTAAAGGAAATATTTTGTTTTTTTGTGAAAGTGGATAGTACCACAAATATTAACAAAAGAGGAAACATAATGTACAAGTATAGATGAGATGCACCAAAAAACAACACCCCACCACCTATACAAGGAGATCCACACTAAGGTCGTGTGGCGGAACTAACTCCCCAAAAAACTGAAAGGAGAAGAAGTAGATGAATCCACATAGCAAAAACAAGCAGCCCATTCCTTCACTCTAGCACAAACAGCTTCCTCGTGGCGTGAATTTTTTCTAAATATCTGACTGTTCCTCTCTCCCCCCAGTGTCTAGGGGGTGGCGTGAAGGATTAGCCACAAGACCGTCCTATCTCCTATGAGGGCCACTGCCTGTTCCACGGCCTAAAAAGCTGCTCGACGTCCGAGTGCTGTCGGTAGGTACAGTGAGTCCTTCTAGGCACCTCCCTCCATACTCTGTAAGAGTTGGAACAGCCCACAAAGAGATGGTCAAAAGCATGGTTTGGCGTGCCGGATCGGATCGGACCGATTCGGGCGAATCGGTGCGGATCAGGGGAAGTCCGATTCGCGATTCGGTCCGATTCGCCTGGTTCTGTTCAGGCAGGGTTCTTTGGACTCAGGATCCTCTTCGGGCAGGGGTTCAGGATCTGCTTATTTACCTGAATATCATTTAAGTAAATGTTATAATTTGTTGTTTCATTTACTTAAGATATTACATGTAAATAAGGAAGTACCCCCCATTTGAATCCAATAAAAATATCAAAAAAATCATATCTCTTACCAATAAAAAGTCAACTCTCCCATCGAAGAACAAAATCGCGATTGTGGTGATTTTAGCGAAATGCTAACTTTTTAATCTCTCATAATTTGGTCTATCTAAAAATTTGATAATTCAAATAAACCATATGGAACACTAAAAATTTAAAGTCCGGTAAAAAAAGTCAAACGTGTATGTGACTTCTCCAAGGGAGCCGCTCTCCTACTGACAGCACTTAGTCTGCTCGAGGCATCTCAAGATTTGGTCAAACTTAAGTTATCATCATTCAAACTCATAAGAATTGTCACTTTCTAGTTTCTTTTCAATTAGAAAGTGAAAATTCTCATGAGTTTAGGTGATGATAACTTAAGTTTGACCAAATCCTGAGATGCATCGAGCAGACTAAGTGCTGTCAGTAGGAGAGCGGCTCCCTTGGAGAAGTCACATGCACATTTGACTTTTTTTACCGGACTTTAGATTTTTAGTGTTCCATATGGTTTATTTGAATTATCAAATTTTTAGATAGACCAAATTATGAGAGATTAAAAAGTTAGCATTTCGCTAAAATTACCACAATCGCGATTTTGTTCTTCGATGGGAGAGTTGACTTTTTATTGGTAAGAGATATGATTTTTTTGATATTTTTATTGGATTCAAATGGGGGGTACTTCCTTATTTACATGTAATATCTTAAGTAAATGAAACAACAAATTATAACATTTGATTAAATGATATTCAGGTAAATAAGCAGATCCTGACAACCCTGCCTGAACAAGATCATGAGTCCAGTGAACCCTGCCTGAACAGGACCAAGTTCTGGCCGAATCCAAGCGGATCGAACCGAATCGGTTCGATCCGCCCGAATCGGATCGGATCAGGATAATCCCGATCCGGTCCGAATCGGCGATGCGCCAAACCTTGGTCAAAAGGACTCATCCTCTTCCCCACATAAAACACATGACTGCTGAATATCTGGCATAAAGCGGCGCATCCTGTCCCATGTCGGAAGACGCCCATGAGAGATTCTCCAAATCAAGACTTCACCTTGATGGGGCTCTTAGGAAGACAAACTTGATCATGTAAACAGTGCCGAACCCCACCATCTGAGACAATATGGTAGCAGATTTGACGGTGATGTGTCCTCCCTTCTCCCACCTCCATGTCCATTCATCCTCTCTGGTGGACGGGCGGAATGGAATGAGAAAGCCTAGAAGGTCCTGAAGCTGCATCATCCCATCAAACCCAAGATCCCTCTTGAAGGTCGGCATCCAAACCCCACCAGGCAGAATCTGGTCAAACGCCAGGGCTACTGTCCCCTGGGAATTAAAGGAAATCTTTTGTTAGATCCTTTTTTCCATAAAAAATAACCCTTTCTCCACATAGTTGGTGTGTTGCTACCTACACATACTTTCGTGTCTTTTATGACAGAAAGTGTACATACTCTTTTCAAAAAAAAAGGGCAAAAATTTTAACAAATAGACAACAATTAAAGAAAAGGCATTGCACAGTAAGGGACATTTTTTTCAGGTGACTACTACTAGCCCAATGGAAAAAAATGAACAAATGGTTATATGGTATTTTAATCACACAAAAGCATAGCTAAGATGGTAGCCTTGTAGATGACCTTCAAACTCTCAGGTATACATAGAAAATATTCAATCCATCTTCAAAGTTCAAACATTAGTTCAAAGTTAAATATGATAAGAATAACTACGTACAGCAGAGGATCTCAATTGACTGTCAGCACCTTCGTCATCCTCTCCAAACCCTTCCGCAATCAATCGCATTAAATTATGTGCTACTCTAACATTAACAAGGTCACCTGCATGCTCAAAGACCTTATTCATGGTCTGGAAAGCATAGAATTTGAGAACTCTATCAGTAGAGGTCGACATAGAAATCAAAAAAGGAGAAAGAAAGGAGAACAGTAAGTGACATGAAATATTATGGCAGGCTACCTGAATGAACCAATGGTTGCTTGGTGCAAACTGCTCAGCAAGCTCAACACATCGAGATGCTATTTCAGTTTTGTAGTGATTATCATTGACACTTGTCATGTAATCAATCATGCGATCAGCTATCACTTCTACATTGCTTGACTTTGTCATTTTGTACAGCAATTCAAATGTCTTTCTCTTCAGAGTGTCATCAGGGTCCTAAAAGGTAAATGAATAATCAGTGGAAAGAACCTGGAGAACTTCAAAAGATTAGCATGGTTTCCCTCTCACTTGTGGCAATTTTTCAAGTTGGAAAAACAAACAAATATTTTAGTAAATTACATTTGGTCCAAGAAATAATGGGAGCATATTTATTTATGGTTCATCAGCCCATGCACTCTGCAGAACACAGCAAATTTCTTCTTTATTTCTCTCCTTTCTTTTCATGTTTATCACCCTACTTCAATCATTGAGATATTTCTATTTGTAACTTTTACTTCTTTCACCACATCTTTACACAATTTCAGCTAACAAATGAACTGAAAGACTACTAATCATGACATTAACAATAGTAATAATCCTATAATAAAGCCAACTATAAGAGAACCTTATACAGAGACAAACATGCTATTGTTCCTCACCTCCAAACAATCAATCACAGCCAGCTGGTGTTCCTCAGCGATCTCCGGATTTATCTTTAGCAGTCTACCAAGTGCATCAATGCCCATGTATTTAAGGTTATGGCTCTCACTCTGTTTATTGAAAGTTGAGTATCATAAGCATAACCAACAAAATCATATATGAATGAGAAAGCAAAAACTTGCATCCTTGGTCAAATAAACAGATTCTTGAAAATAAAAGCAAGCAATGTAACACCACCTTCAAGAATTTGGAAGTTACTTCAGCAGCAGTTTCAAGTAACTTGGCATTTGGATAAATAGATGATACACAACAGATACATTCATATAGTACAGCATTTCCAATGTTGCTGGACGCTTCAGACTTTCTAAAAACATCACCCAAGACAGTATACATGCCTTCACTTGCTCGCTTGTCCCCACTCCCCAACAATGCAAGAATTTTCAATAATTTGATCTGAAAATAGAAGAGTAAATTGAACAATATGTAGCACATTCCTATATTAATCAAAATACAAGAAGATTCTGAAATCCAGACCATTAGCATGCAATGCAGAAGAATGCAAGATGAAAGCAACGACAAAAGGAGGCATAACTAGCTCATTTAGAAGCAAAAGCAGAATTAAAAGAGAGACATGTAACTTTGTATACCCTGCAATGCACAACCAGGAGAAGAGAAAACACATTTACAGAACAGAACAATGTGATAAGTTGTTAAGGTGCAAGGATGTCCATAAGTAGATACTACAACACAGGGTAAATTTGGTAAATTGTGAGGAATTCCTCAGAAATCATCTTCAAGGTATTTGTTACATGAAGCTGAACTCAGTAGAACCTGCAGGAAATAAAAACACCCTCATGTAAACATTGCAAGAAGATGCCGTACAAAAACATCCCAAGTCCCAACCAAGGGATCATAGGCCCAGCTCCACATTTGAAACATTTTCATGGAGGAAAGGTGTTTCTCCTTGACGCCCCCTTCTTGAAGAATTGTGAATATCAAAAGAACAGAATTTGAGGCTTGATGCCTCTTTCTTCTGCTGAGTGGTCTGAAGGGGATTATATAGAGCTTAGGGTAGGGCCAGCAGGCAACTCAGGTGGCCTGGTAAGAGGTCTCGACAATCCCACTGTTTTGGTGATCAACAGAATTAAATATGGAAAAAAATTGCTAATCATGGCATAAAGCGGTATAAAACCGTGGTCGAGTGACAAGGGCAAATATCCCAAAAAAAACCCCCAAAAATCCAGTAATTCCTGAAATATCATATTTCTAGGAATTATCAGAAATTCCAGAAATATCAAATCTCCAGAAACACAAATTTCTGAATTTCTATTTCTTGACTTTGCATAGATTAACTTTCTTCCCTTAAATAGGGGCACTCTATGCACGAACTTCATGGAAGTCGCCAAATGCTGTCAAAGTTCAGAAATTATGGAAAAGCCAATATAAAGGAAGAAAACTGTACAAGACTTATGTCATTTGCACGATTTGGTGGAGCAAGACTCATGTCACTTCTCTGAAGCGACGTGCACTCTCATGAATACGTTAAATAGTGAAACGCTCGGGCATGTCAAGAAACAATAAAAATGCAAGGAAATGCCAAGAAATGGCAAAAATGCCCGAGAAAGCCAAAAAAAGGCCGAAAGACCCAGGAATGCCAAGAAATGGCAGACACACCCGAAAATGTCAACGGAATGACAGCAAGGGTGCAAAACTACAGTACCCAGATAGGGTAAAATTGCAAAGAAGTCCTTGAAAGCAAGGTTGGTCGTGCCGCGAGGATCGGCCGTGCCGAACTTTTGCTAGCACAAGCCAAATCGAAGTGTACCGGTGCACACGACATAGTTACAAAAAATAATAATAATAAAATAAATAAAGAACAAAGCAATCCGGATCAAATCGACCATGCCAAGGGCTTGTCTTGCCCTTGGCACGGTCAAACATCGCCTAAAAGGGTAAAAAACTATAGAAAAACCCAGAAAGGGTTATAAATTGTAAAAATACCCAAAAAAGGTACAAAGTTGCAAGAAATACCCAAAAAGGGTTTTTTAAAATTACAAAAACACCCAAAAAGGGTTTAAAATTGCAAAGATACCCCGAAGGGCCAAAAGTTGCCACAAAACCCAAAAAGGGCCAAGGGTCAAATATAACCCCATCTTGTGCAGAAATGTCATTTGTGGGCATCAAATCAAGTCAAAAATCTGATCACAGTCAAAAGAGTGATCATGATCATGAAGCAAATCCAATGGTTTGATCGTGATGGAGTTCAAATCCAATGGTCTGATCGTAATAGAGTTCAAATCTAATGGTCCAATCGTGAAGGAAGCAATGTCAATGACTTGATCGTAATAGAAGTAAATTCAAGAGGGTTCGATCGTGACTGAATGTAATTCCGAAGACCCGATTACATAATCGGGGTCATTTGTAAAGGTCTTACAAGACCAGTTATAATTCAAATTACATATGTACAAGTAATAAAGTCTTCAAATTTCTTTGCAAGAGAATGGATATTAATGTCACAACGAATAGAGACAAAATGTGTACTTTGACGGAGAATCAAAGGTGTTCAAGGTCATCTCGATGTAAATTAACACTGATTTTGGTCGATGAGTTGATGGAGAAAGGTCTAGCACACGATTCCAAATCGTCTGATAAATCAAACATGCAGAACAAATAATATGCCAAAAACACCCACATATTCATTCTTTATTTAAATTTCTGCGTGAAAACACCCACCCAGCTCCCTCCCTTTCTCTCTCCTCTCTAATGTTGTTACCATATAATTGCAGTTGAAGACAACTCTCCTGTCTATTTTTTCCACCATAAAACTTTAGTTGAAGATGGTATGTTTCCAACATTTACATAAACTTGATAATATGTGTGCAAATATGCTCCTAGGTAAGCTCGATGTCTTTGCAATTTTTCATGTTCATTTGAAAAGTGGATAGTACCATTGATTATATTAGAGGAGGAAAGAATGTACATGTATGAAAAAACAAAACCCTTGTACAAAAAGAAGCTCCACAGCTAGCCAGACCATGGATGGCGGGATCAGATTGGGGTACTGGATCGGACCCCATCGATCCCGATCCGAGTCGGGGGATCTGACTGATTCTCAGGGAATCTAGCCGATCTGGATCGAACGGATTAAAAAATTAAGCAAAATTGTGGAAACAACAAGAAAAATCACAAAAAAATTTGAAAAACACATACAAAATTCATTGAATATAAACACAATGATCGTCAATTCTTATCATGCACATCTATCGTAAAGAACAATAAAGATTATTAAGGCACTAATGATTATGTTCATTCATTGGGAAAAAAATAATATATATATATATATACAAGTTTGTAACATGAAATAAATAAAAATACCTTGCCAATTTCACATTTCAGAACCCTCATCCTCTGACTCGTGAAACCGAGTAGGTGGCCCATAGTCTAATTGCACATATTAGGCATATCCATAGCCAAAGAAGGAATTGGTGAGATCTTGAAATACTCTTTGCATGCCTCGAGATGTCGTAGGTCATGCAAAGGTGGGAAAAGATGCTTACAAGAAACTGAGAACTATTTCCCATACAAATAAGAACAAATGTCCTAACTATCATTCTTTAGGTCTAGGTTGATCTTTGACGTGATCTATTGGATCTTATTTTACGATGCAGAATTCTTGCAATAAAATAGTATCTTCCAATGCAATCATTTATTAACAACTAGAAAGTTGGAAATTAAAAAAAAATCAGTAAAAGAACAAGAATTATATGGAAAGGCCAAAACAGCAAAAAAGAAAAATAATAGTACCTTTATAACAAATAAAGTACGAGAGAACACAAACAAATTAATACTAATCAAGATTCTTGCAGCACTACATATTAAGTGCTAATGATATCAGACTAAGTATTGTCAGTAGGAGAGCGAATCTCTAGGAGAAGTCACATGTACATTTGACTTATTTCACCGGACTTTGGATTTTTAGTATTCCATATGGTTTATTTGAATATTGAAATTTTTAGTTAGGTTAAATTCTGAGGGATTATAAAGTCGATATTTTGATGGGATCACCAAAATCGCAATTTTCTTCTAAGATGGGAGAGTTGACTTTTTATTAGTAAGAGATATGATTTTTTTTATATTTTTATTGGATTCAAATGGGGGATACTTCCTTATTTACGTGTAATATCTTAAGTAAATGAAACTACAAATATGAAACTACAAATATAACCCTACAAATATGAAACTACAAATATAATCATTTACTTAAATGATGTTCATGTAAATAAGTATATATCTGGTTCCGGACTCAATCTGATTCAGGCCGACGCCATTACTTAAAAACAAAATCCCACCCGAATCGGGCTAGAGCGGGTGGATCAGGGTGGATCGAGTGGAATCGAATTGGATAGAAATATATATCTAGTTCTGGACCCGGTCTGATTCAGGCCGACTCCATTACTTAAGAACAAAATCCCACCTGAATCGGGCTAGAGCGGGTCGATCCAGTCCAATTCCACACGACCCACCCTGATTCCACTTCAAATCGTGGGGGGTCAGGCCTGCAGCCTATCACAAGTAGGCAGCCTACCATGTGAAATCCTCCAAACTAGGACCTTAACCTTTAGGGGACTTCTAGAAGCCCAGATGGAATTGGCTAAAGCATGCCTAGATCAACGATGATAGCATAAGCAGAACTAACTGAGAAGGTTCCATGCTTCTCCCATCTCCAAATCCACAAATCCCTCCCTCCCTGCAATTTTTCATGTTACGGATAGTTTACATGCAAAAAGCCTTTTTCCTTATTATTGTTGACTCCAACTGCTGCTCTTTTGTCTTGTTCTATAGCTTGGGGAAGGTGGAAGTCAAGTCCCTTTTTCCTCTTGCAAATTCAGGTTGTTTGATCAAGGTACAACAATCTCCAAAGTTGCAACTTCAATCATAATTTAATTGTTTTGACTGATATAACTCTATCAAAAGTGTTTGAAAACCCACCAAGCACAAACAAATCACTCCAAAGCCATGGAATACAGGATCGGATTGGCCCAGGAATCAGCTAGGGCCAATCCTGATCCGATCCAGGCCGATTCCCTATCCAAATCGGCCAGAATCAGCCGGAATTGGCTGGATCAGCCTGGATCAGCCTTGGCCGATCCGATCCGGATCGGCCGATTCTGCCTTTCATGTCCAAAGCTGTCTGGCACGTCCTCTTGACTCCCCACATCCTCAATCTACCACCTCAGACTTCCTTTTCATCTTCCTAATATAAGCCTGTAACTCTCTGCACTCTCTCAAAGATCATAATCACATGTCCTGTCCATAGCATCCACAGCCCACAAGGCATGCAGAAGCATCCACCAAGCTTTCCCATCTCCTCTGACCTGTTGCTATCTCCGGCTGTTGAAAACCTCTGTCTGTTAGTGCAAGTACGGTCACAAATCCCTCCAGACACTAGTGAAGAAGCTGCACATTAGCAAGAGGTGAACCAAACAGATGTCAACTACCTTTTATAGTAAAAAAAAAGATTGACTATTTTTTTAAGTGGGTAGTACCACAAGTACATAAATGAAAAGGGAATGTACAAGTAAAGGCAGATGCAGCCCAAAAAATGACAACTCCCAGCACCTATACAAGAGAATGCCACACAAAGACGGTGGAACAAATTATCCCCCCAATAAACCAAAAGATGAGAAGTGGAGGAATCCACATTACACAAAACAGCAGCCCATTCGTTTACTTTATCACAAACAGAATAAAAAACAGAGTCCTCATTGCAAGACACTCTCCTAAAGATCCGATTTTTTCTGCTCGCCCCACAACATCCAAAGGGTGGCATGAGGGATGAGCCACCACACCGTCCTATCCATGGATGGCAGGATCGGAATCGGGGTCCAGATCGGCCATGGCCGATCCCGATCCGAATTGAGCGGGAATCGACTGGATCAGCCTAGATCGGCCATGGCCGATCCGATCCAAATCGGCTGATTCCAATCCGATTTGGCCGATTCTGCCAGCCATGGTCCTCTCACCCCCTATGGGGCCACTGCCTATCCCAGCACGCAAACAACTGATGAACGTCCCTGTGCTAACCAACGCCACTATGGGTCCTCCTAGCAACCTCCGTCCACCATGGATGGCGGGATCAGATTGGGGTACTAGATCAGACCCCACCGATCTCGGATCAGGGGATTCGGCCAATTCTCAGGGGATCTGACCGACATGGATCTAACAGAATAAAATTTTAAGAAAATTTATGAAAAAAATCAAGGGAAAATCAGAAAAAAAAAAATAAGGAAAATCAGAAGAAAAAAAATCACACAAAAATTTGAAAAACACATACAAAACTCATTGAATGTAAATACAATGAAACAATTCTTATCATATACATCTATCATAAAGAACAATAAAGATTATTAAGGCACTAATGATTATGTTCATTCATTGAAAAATATATATATATATATATATCTAGAAGTTTATGATATGACATAAATAAAAATACCTTGCCAATTTGAAATTTCAGAACCTCATCCTTTGGCTCATCAAACTGAGCAGGTGGCCCATAGTCTAATTGCACATATTGGGTATATATCCATAGCCAAACAAGGGATTGGCGAGATCTTGAAATCCTCTTTACATGCCTCGAGGTGTTGTAGGTCATGCAAAGGTGGGAAAAGATGCTTACAAGAAACTGAGAACTATTCCCATGAAAATAAGAGCAAATGGCCTAACTATCATTCTTTGGGTCTAGGTTGATCTTTGATGTGATCTATTGGATCTTATTTTACGATGCAGAATTCTTGCAACAAAATAATATCTTCCAATGCAATCATTTATTGACAACTAGAAAGTTGGAAATTAAAAAAAAAACAGTAAAAGGAAAGAATTATATGGAAAGGACAAAACAGGAAAAAAGAAAAATAATAGTACCTCTGTAACAAATAAAGTAAGAGAGAACACAAACAAATTAATACTAATCAGGATTCTTGCAGCACTACATATTAGGTGCTAATGATATCAGACTAGGTATTGTCAGTAGGTAAAATGAGAGCGAGTCTCTTGGAGAAGTTACATGTATGTTTGACTTATTTCACCGGATTTTGGATTTTTAGTATTCCATGTGGTTTATTTGAATTATGAAATTTTTAGTTAGGCCAAATTATGAGGGATTAGAAAGTCGGAATTTTGATGGGATCACCAAAATCGTGATTTTCTTCTTAGATTGGAGAGTTGACTTTTTATTAGTAAGAGATGATTTTTTTGATATTTTTATTGGATTCAAATGGGGGGTACATTTTTTATTTACATGTAATATCTTAAATAAATGAAACTACACATATAAACATTCAAATCGGGTCGATCCACTCCGATTCCGCTCGATCCACCCGAATTCCACTTAAAATCATAGGGGGTCGGGCATTCCACACCCCCCCCAAATCGGATCGACATCAGCCGATTCCGATCCGATTTGGCCGATTTTGCCACCCATGTTCATCACCCAAAGGGACCAATCCCATCCTAGAAGGTAAACTTTCATATATATATATATATATATATATATATATATATATATATATATATATACATAATATGATATTATGATATATTATCTCAGCCACATAGGCCATTGCCTAGGCCTTTGACGTGGTGAAAAGCAAAAGTATGGTCAGGTTGTGAATTAAATCAAAACATGGCCACAGCATTAACATCTTTAGCAATGGAAATGAAAGCATTGATTTAACGATCACCCAAAGAAAGAACATGATGTTTATATTGTCCACAGCATTAAGATCTTCCGCAATAGAAACGAAAGCATTGATTTAACAATCACCCTAAAAAAGAACATCATGTTTCCATTCTGTACCTGAATAAATGGAGCTGGCAATTGATGATAATCATAGGTCTTTGGCAGCCTCCTTTCTGCCACTTGTTTAAGAATACTAACAAAGCTCATAACCAAATCCTTATAAGAACTCACATCTTCTGTAACGAGATCGAACAAAGGACAAAGTGTAGCACCCATGACTCCAGGATCATTATCACAAAGTCTCTGGGAAAGCAAGCATGGAAAGAAAGTATTATTTCCAGATGAGAAAGTCAAGACAGTATATGACAGCCAAAGAAACCAAGAGACCATGGGAACACATAGGTCTAGAGCACTAAAACAATGAGTTGACTAAGCAAAACATGTCAATGTGGTGTGACCATATTGATAATCATTCATTTCACTCTAAATAATGGTGAAACTGCAACCATTCAATGTAATACCCTCTAAAAGAAACTATCAAGTAAATTTCTTAGGGCAGTGGAAAACCTATCAAATGGATAGCTTAGAACAAAGAAGTTATTGACTGACTTAGGTCAATATCTCTATGATATGGTGATATGGATTGTGATATCTATCAGATAGCTCGCTGATTATCTATCCGACAAGGACTTAAAACTTTTGTATCAGCTCTCTCATGACCTTGTTCTTCGCTATCACTGAATAAGTTGAAGGTAGTTGTTGCCATGAACTGGTCTCTTGAGACTTTCGGCAGGCCATCTGTCATCTAATGGAACCTTCACCAACTACATGGCGCCACCTTCGAGGGGGGTTGATCTGGGGCAAACTGCAGACAGCCAGTCAAAAAAACATGCTCAGTTCCTCCAGTCCTTCATCAAAACTACTCAACCAGGACTGACTGACCAAAGCACAGGATGTTGACAATCAACAAGTCAATCTTGGAGAAGCTTCAATTGTTTACATCTAGGTCATTCCATTATGCAATTTGACTGGAAAAGAGATGACCAGAGTTTCAATACAATATAACACTTATACATCATAATCAATATCACCTTGCACATCACTCAAGATAAGTTTTCGAGGGAAGTCAAAATTAGTCCAAATGATATTTTGAAACAAGTGTAATTTCATTATCCACCAATGCCTCTTTACTACAAGTACAGATCACCTGAGCTACTACTTCCCTGATCCTTACCTCAGAACTAAACAATGATAAATATTTTTGAGCTGACAATAGCAGGGGCAAAGGTCAACACAGAAACAAGAATGGCACCATAATTCATATCAGCAACTCATTGTAAGAATAAAGGCTACAATCTTTCTCTAGATTCTAGCAAATGTTACTAGTCATACAGTCCATGATGGGCCATTAAATCAAATTCAGCTCTTCAACTTTACATGGCATGTCATTGTATTGCATGCATGCAGGCCTGCGATGCATATAAATGCATCTATTAAAAGTATGTCTGTTGATAAGTGATGGGACCAGTCCAGACCACAATCTCTCCACACATCTCTACTCATTATTTCAATTTTAACCTCATACAGCCTCTAGCCCAAATATGACAGAATGTCACAGTATGATGTGCGAAATCAAACAATGTGTTTCATTCAAATACAAGTCCCGTGCAACTAACTTTGGCTCAATAGTCATACGTTTCTTAGCCATCATTTTCAACTTAACTTGCGTGATCTGAATTTGAGGATAACTCTACCTGGCCAAATCGGCCAATACAGGCATGGATCAGAACCTATACAGGCCAATCCAGAGTAATACTTGGTGATCCAAGCTTCTGGTGGACCGTGGATTGGCCTGATCGAAAGGGGGATCGGCCCAGCGCGATTCCTCGGTTGATCCAATACTTCCTTCCATGGCTGAATTTCAGTAAAGTTCAGCTACTATTCACACTTTGACAGAATCAAACATGAAAAGACCGCTCGTACAATAAAATTACCGGCATGATTATTCTCTAATATCTCATGAACAATATGTGCATTGACAGAAGAAGGGAAGACAATAGGTCCTCTTCATTGTCCAACATTATATAGTGGATAATAATTAACAAGAGCAGAATACCTCAGTAACAGTACAGTCACTCATTTATCAGGAACTTATGTGGATGACTATTAAACAAGATGATGAACTAACAAGCAGTCTTCCTCATTCCTTCATCTTTACTCTTCTGCCTTTTATCCTCTGGCAGTGAGACTGATGAACCAGCTAATGTGATCTTTTAAGATCAACAAAATATAAAGAGGTTAGAAGGGCATCTTATCTTCTCCATAAGATCAGAATGTCAAAGAGAGGAATAATGCCTCCAGACCGCAGAATTGAACATCTAATAATAGCAGAGGTTAAGAGGCTTCTCTTAAACCTTAATAAGAGACCAGTTTGGCTAATGGCAAAATGAATTTCGCATCTCACAATTTTTATTTACCCCGATAAATTCTTTGGTCAAAACCTTTTCATCTGAATTTAGAACTCTATACTGAAACTTAATAAAAGGGGATTAATCAAACTGAACTTTCAGTCAGAGGTTCATGCTACCAGGACAACGTCCACCCCGTAGTAAACCAGAATTAAGGTCAAACATAGCAGCAACTTGATGAACAGGATCTGGATGGATAAGGACAGGTGGTGAAAGCTGTCACATTACAGACACAAACATGTGGTGTTGTCTGCAGAACTCTTAGGATCCTCGGCTGCAAGAAATCACGCTGACTGCGAATATTACAGAAAATCTCGAAGTACGGAAGATATGCCAGCATGAAGTGAATCTTTCAGCTAAAACTGAGTGGGACTTGATCCGCATTATGATCGTGCACAGAAACAACAAGGAAGTTTCTCCCCGCGGATACGGCATACCTTCCTGAAATTGGAGACGAGGTGGGACACGGACGAGGGGGACCGCTGGTAGAAGCGGTGCAGCGCCATGACGGCCTTCTTCCGGACGGTCTCCTTGGGATGGGCCAGCAGCTCGACGACCTGCGGCAGGACAGCGGGGATAGTCTCCTCGTTGATGAGCTTGCACACGGCTGAGAGGGCGGCGCAGACGACGAGGTAGTTGTCGGAGCGGAGGTCCTTCTGGATGGTGTTGACGATAAGGATGATGAGGTCGTGATCCTCGTTGAGGAAAAGGGTGACGGCGAGGTAGCCAGTGCGCTTGAGAAGGAGGGAATCGTCGTGAGTCATCTTGACGGCGTGGATATAGCCGAAGGAGGCGTCGTGGCCGAGCATCTCGACGTAGACCAGGCGGATGATGTACTCCTTCATCTTGCGGCGGGGCACGTCGGGCTCGTGGATCCGCCGCTTGAGCGCCTCGATCTCCTGCAGCACGATCCGGTCCTCCTCCGCCTTGGATCGTGCCTCCCCGATGGACTTCACCAGGTCCAGGAACTCTTTCGTCTGCCCCCACCCGCCCTGGGAGCCCATGGCGAGCTCCCGCCCGATCGTCTTCAGCTGCTCCAGTTTGGCTCTTCGCTTCAGCACGACCACCGAAGGAAGAGGAAAAAGAAGAAATTGTTCGAACACCAGTGCCCCCTCCCCCCCCCCAATCCCACCGCGGGCGAAAGACCTCAATTCCTCTTCCTCGTCCTTGCCAAATCCGCCGTCGCCGCCGGAGGAGGCGGGCGCCCGCGCAGATCTGCCAGGACTGTGGACAGATCTCCGACGGAGGAGAGATCGCGCTAGGAGGATCTCGGCACCGACAATTGCGGAGTTGGCGACCGTTTGGGTGCGACGAGACGACGACAAGAGAGCGAAATATGGGGGGGGGGGGGGGGGGCGGTGGGGGATACCGATGAGACCTACGAGGGCTTCTGCGCGCGTCCGTGTGGGAAAAATGCAGCGATGGATTGGCCTCCTCCCCCCCTTGAACACAACCCTCTCCGGCCCTGCCCCCTCAGAGGAGCTCCGCTTGTGCCCAGTCGACACAGCGGGGTGGGCTCGGTGTAGTGCCCCTCAGGAGCTCTTGATGATTATTTTGCTCCTGCGTATAATTGTCGAGGTTGCGGCGTGGTACGCCTCGTCGGCGTACTCGGGTATCGTTTAACTAGAGGAAGGCCGAGAGGCATCGGAATCGAACTCGAAGGGTTGCGGGCTGAGGAAGGTGAGCGTGAGGCATGTCATGGTTGCAGACGCAGACGATTGCGTTGTTGTTGTGGAACACGTGGGAACGAACGGGCGCGTCGGCCATGCCGCGAGCCAGAGACAGGCCCGGTGGAAAGAACGAGAGCGACGAGCCACGTCGTTAAGTTTGTTCTTTGGGGGATCACCGGAAGCGATCATGTGGCAGCAAGTGCAAAATCGTCTAATCCACATGTGGAGTGCAGAGAAGCTACACGAAATGACTAGGTAATTATATTGTCTTTTTCTTTTTCTTTTTCTTTTTTTGACAATAAACAGAAATACCTTTCATTAAGGAGGAGGAGGAGGTATAAAGAACTTCAGATAAATTGAATTTTGATAGCTCGCCTACATACATTCATAATATCTTCAGATAAACTGAAATTTGATAGCTCGCCCACCAAGTCAGAAGAGCTAAGTAATTATATTGTCTCGCTCTATTCACCTCGTGTCAGTATGGCCCATGTGGGTCTCTCTAGATTGGATTTGAGTAGAGGTGTCAATGGGCCGGGCTTGGACCGGGCTTGGTCTGGCCCAGGTCCAGCCCGGTTTCTAGATGACAGGCCCAGACCCGGCCCAGGCCCAGAGAAAAGCCCGGTTTCTGGAAAGAGGCCCAGCCCGAGATGAATTTGTCCGGGCCAGGCCCGGTCCGGCCCGGCCTGGGGGCGCGGGGCGTGGCGTGCGTGGGGCGCGGGGAGCGAGGCCGGGGGTGCGAGGCGGCGAGGGCGCGGGGAGTGAGGTGGGGGCGTGGGGAGCGAGGCAGCGGGGGCGTGGGGTGCGACGCGGCGGGGGCGTGGGGTGCGAGGCGGAGGGGGTGCGAGGAGCGAGGGGCGAGCGGGCCGCCGGGCGGCCGGGCCGGGCCATGCAAAGCCCGAAATCGGCCCAGATTTATTCCGGGCCGGGCCGGGCTAAAATTAAAAAAATAATAAAAAAATAAAGCCCAAGCCCGTGTTATACCGGGCCGGGCCTCCGGGCCGGCCCAGTCCAGTTGACATCCCTAGATTTGAGTTGGGTAAAATAATTATCGGTTGTAACAACCGGATAACTATCTTTTTTCCCCCATAAAATATACTAGTCGAAGAAACACTACCTACGCGTACTTGTGTAAAACAATAGCACGCTACTGAAAAGAGTAACCAGATGAATACAAGTAGTAGAAGCGATAACTTATACTATCGGTTGTAATCTTTATGACATATAAATATTTTAATTAGATATACTATCTCACTTGTTGGATTACAATGTGTATGATGATGATAGTGCTTAAATATTTGATGTTTTTGATAAATGACATGATTGATGTAGCAAAGACATGATAAAGACATGAAAGAAATGATCAAGTGAAAAATACTTTCCATAACCATCTATGTATTCATGATATCTCACTTAAAATATTTTTTATGTAGGTGTGAATGAACACACAAGACAAGCAACAAAATCCAAGTGCAAAAGACTGGAAAAACACATCAAGTGCTCACCTGTCGACAGTCAAGATGTCATGTGTCAACAGATAGACAAGACAGCAACAACCATGTTTCTGGGAGCATTTAAAAAGCAGTACATGTCGACAGATGAAGTGTACCTGTCGACAGATAAGGCTCACCTGTCGACAGCCCCAGGTTGCCTGTCAACAGATCCAGGATTCCAGCAACCAACATGGTTCTGGAAGCCAGTTTCTAGCAGTACATGTCGACAGCTATGATGCATATGTCGACAGCTATGATGCATATGTCGACAGCCGAAGGATGAGTCACAATTCGTGATAAGCATGTGATTTGTATTAGGGTGTTCCCTTTTAATACGACTCTCCATACTTGGACACCACTATATATAGATCATATAGAGTTATTTTCGCAGCAAGAAGTTACCATACCAAAACCCTAAGCAAAGGTCAAGAAGAAAAGCTTCTCTCTGCTGCTCTGCTTCAACTCTCTGGTCTGATCAAGGGAGATTCTTCTCGTGCGAGGAGTTGAAGTATGTTCGTCCTCGATTCAAGCTTCGTCATCATCACGTGGTCTTCAACGACGTGAAGCTTGGAGTCTTCTGGACGAACTCACTAAAGAGTTCACATCTTGGATTTGCTCCTCAACTCAGAACTCTTCTCTCGTTCTACTTTTCATATCTTTGTGTGTGTGGAAGTGGTTTGAGCGTCCTTATGCTTGATCCATGTGTGAGTGGTTGGTCTGAGTGCGTGTTTGCCTCAAACGACGTGCGTGTGTGTGATTGTAGGGTTGAACTCGCTTTATAAGTAGTTTTCCGTGTGTGTGTGTGGACGGTGGACGTAGGATACATGAGTTGTGTACTCTGAACCACCTTAAATCTTTGTGTCCTGTGGTTTGCATGTTCTCACGTTAGATGCATGGTAGGCACGATTGATTGGTTCACACGCTTGGTGAATTGCTAGTCTTCTAATCACAAATTGCACACACATCAAAGTTCGAATTCGATTCATATCTGTTTGAGATTTCGTCAAGTCAGTGTTAACATCGAAAAGAAGATTAAAATTGGTTTTAATAGGTGGTAATATATTCAACTTGTTGAACCACTTTATAGTTGTCTTTGTATTTTGGTGATAACAAAACTTATGATGATTTCAATTAGTATATCTTTGTTGATTAAATGTTATTGAATATTTGTTTCATCTGTGTCGCATCAATCTCATAACAAAATGCTAAGTCTCTCATTGATGCAATATGGCGCACTAAAATGATAAAATCGATGTTTAATCAATATACATCGATTTCAGTTTAAGTGCCAAATTAATAAGCGCTACATCGATTTGGTTTTAATTGATTTTATAAGCGCTATAACGATTTCTTTAGAAGCCATAACGATTCTTTAAGTAAATGCAACAATGTGCCAAGAAATCGGTCTCATAACAATTTCTAAGTGACCGCAACGATTTGATAAGAAATCGGTCTCATAACGATTTGATAAGTGAGTGCAACGATTTGCCCTCACATCGATTTGTCTTCGCAATGATTTGATAAGAAATTGATCTCATAACGATTTCATAAGTGATCACATCGATTTCTTTATTGATCACAACGATTTCTTCAGGAGATCATAACGATTTGCTTGCATAACGATTTCATAAATGATCACATCTATTTGTTCAACGATTTGTTTACAAATGAGCAACGACTCTTCACATAACGATTTCATAACTCATGCTCATAACGATTTCTTCATGGATTCTGTTCAAACACAGATTGCCTTTATATTTCAAATATGTTGGCGCTTAAATGAAAAGTCAAAATATCTTCTGACAGAAAAAGCTGCATGCATGCATATTTCAGACTCTTGTCAAAAAGATATGAACTACTATTTTCAGCATGTTAGCAGAAACACAGTGGTATGCACAGTTTATCATAAACACTTTCTTCTATGCTGACAGATCTCGAAGACCACCAGAGTCTGATTAAGACAAATGAAGAGAAAGATCAGCAACGACTAGAAGAGCTCTAACAGATCTCTTCAACAGATCTATTCTAAAGCTGCTCATATAAAAGATGGAGCATTGCTGAAGAAAAATAGGAGCCTTCCTGAAAATCCTTCAAGGAGTGTACAAGTGTGAGAAGAACCTTCACGCCACAAACACTCAGAGAAAGAGAGAAGAGCTCGAGCCAAAAATCTACAGAAGCTTTCAAAGCAGAAGTCTTCATCGCCTTCAAGCCTTCTTCTCTTCCATTCTCCCTGTGCTCATTGTAATCTTGGGGGAGAGTCTGTGACTGTGAGCTAAGTCCTGAGTGTTCATCTTGTAATAGCTCTCAGTCTGATCTTTCTTTTCTAAGAAAGATTTCTGTCCAGCTGGAAGACTGTATACAGTGTGTAACCTAGCTAGAGGTTAGTGTCTAGCAGAACCTTGTTGGGGTTTGTACCAACAGGACCTAGCTGGGGGTTTAAGTCTAGCAGAACCACATTGGGGTTTGTTCCAGGAGGTTTACTTCTGAACCTGTAAAAGAAGTAGGTTTGCTTCTGAGCCTAGAAAAGAAGTGGGCTGCCTTCTTGCCCGGGAAAGAGAAGAAGACCTGGTGGGGTATCCAGGGTGTTGTAGTATCCTTGAAGGGGACTGTACCTTCGGTTAGTGAAATCCCAAGAGTTTGCTTGGGGACTGGACGTAGGACTTCCATGTGGGAAGGGCCGAACCAGGATAAATCTCCTGTGTCCTTTTGTGTGGTTGTTCTTTTGCTTCCGCACTGCCACTCTTCATCACACTAACACTAACCAAACTTTTAAGTGTTCACATTTTGATTTCAGATTTCAGAAAAACCTATTCACCCCCCCCTCTAGGTTACCTTGCTGCCGTACATAAAGGGCCAACAAGTGGTATCAGAGCATGTCTCTGAACTTTCAAGAAGATCCAACGATCTTAGAGCAAAGATCCATGGCAGCTCAAGGATATGCTGAAGGTCAATCAGTCACCAGACCTCCATTCTTTGATGGAGAGGACTACTAATACTGGAAGATGAGAATGGAATGCTTCATTCGAGGCACAGACTTTGATCTGTGGCAGGTAATTGAGGTAGGTGATTTTGTTATTGTTCCTGCTGAAGGCACTACTGCTATTACAGCTGCATATAAAAGTAAATTATCATTGAATTTTAAAGCAAAGAATTATTTATGTTGTGCTTTATCTAAAATAGAATTCAGTAAAGTATCCGCATGTATATCTGCTAAAGATATGTGGGACAAATTGAAGCTCACATATGAAGGAATACCCAGTACGAATGAAATACTTACTGATGCTCAAGTGTTTAAAGAAACAAGACAAGAAGCTATAACTCCATCAACTCCAACTGTCGCCATTCAAGGGGAGCAACAGGAAGCACCTCAGGAAGTTATCCTTCCACATGAGGAAGAAGATGTAAAGGAAGAACCTCAGATTGAGAGGGAGCCTCATATCTTTTTTAAAAAGGATATCTCTGAAGAAATAAGCGTTAAAGAAGCCTCTGATGAAGAAGAAGCTGAGGATAATGCTCATAAATTCCAAGTAACACCTCAGGAGACATCTTCTGTAAAAACTCATCACGTAGCTTCAACATTAAAGAAGAAAATGTCTATCTACTCTTGATGAACAAAAGAAAAAGACATTCAGATGGGTATGGTTAGTGGATGCTCAAAACATCCGATTGGTGACTACCAACTCTTCACTTCATTCCAATCTGAAGAGGAAGTAGTCATTCTTTAGTTTTAGTTTCTATTCTAAACTTACATTTTTTTTTGTATTCAGTAAACTACAATGCTACTAACAATGTTTGCAAGTTTTTTAGATAAACGCAGGCAAAAATCTTGAAGACTTGACAAACAACACATGTCAAAGGTCAAGAGCAACAGGATCTGACTTGCCTCACTGGGGTTTGTTCCAGGAGGTTTACTTCTGAACCTGTAAAAGAAGTAGGTTTACTTCTGAGCCTAGAAAAGAAGTGGGCTGCCTTCTTGCCCGGGAAAGAGAAGAAGACCTGGTGGGGTATCGAGGGTGTTGTAGTGTCCTTGAAGGGGACTGTACCTTCGGTTAGTGAAATCCCAAGAGTTTGCTTGGGGACTGGACGTAGGACTTCCATGTGGGAAGGGTCGAACCAAGATAAATCTCCTGTGTCCTTTTGTGTGATTGTTCTTTTGCTTCCGCACTGCCACTCTTCATCACACTAACACTAACCAAACTTTTTAAGTGTTCACGTTTTGATTTCAGATTTCAGAAAAACCTATTCACCCCCCCCCTCTAGGTTACCTTGCTGCCGTACATAAAGGGCCAACACAACTCCCCTTCTAGATTACTACTTTAGGTGGTTCCGCACACCTTTCAATTGGTATTAGAGCGAGGTTTCTCCGATTTACAGCTTTATTAGCTTGATCTCACGATCAGGAGTGATTCTGTTTAATGGAAACCAACAAGGGATTTATGGTTGAAGGACACTCAGTGTCTAGGCCTCCCTTCTTTGATGGCACTGACTACACCTATTGGAAAAATCGTATGCAAGTCTTTCTGAGAGCTCAAGACTATGAGCTATGGAAGATCGTCAGCAAGGGACCATACGAGCTGCTAGAAGATGAAGACACCTGGACAAGGGAATAGATCTGCAAAGGAACACTGAACTGGAGCGCGTTGAACATGATGCAGTGCGCCATTTGTTGGGTTGAGTGTGTTTGGAATTTACTAAATTGTATTTTAATGATGACCAATGAACATCACTCATACTTGATTTTGATGATGACATATTGTGATTTTAATGATGACATACTTTGATTTTGATCATGACATGTTGTGATTTCAATGCTTAATGGGTGGAACATGTTAATGTTCAAACAACATATTTTTGATATTTAATATCTCATATTTTAATGATAATATCTTGTACTAATGGCTTATGTGTTAAATTTTCAGGAATATCCAGATTTTGTCATGGTAGTGTCGACACAGTCCCAGGCAGTGTCGACACTAGGTCAGAATCCCTGAAGCAATTTCATGAAGATAGGGTTCACTGTGTCGACACAGTTCTAGGCATTGTCGACACTAGTCCCAGTCTCCAGAATACCCAGTTGCCTGACTGGGACAGTGTATCGACACAATCCCAGGCAGTGTCGACACAGTCCCAAGCTGTGTCGACACTAGTCCCAGGCAGTGTCGACACTAGTCTTAGTTCCCAGAAGAACAGTTTGCAGAAATGGGACAGTGTGTCGACACACTCCCTGGTGGTGTCGACACACTCCGGCTGAAACTCAAAAACGTGAATTTCTCTGGACACGTGGCTGCTTGGGAATCAAGGGATTTGACCTAGGTTTCCGTGTCCATGCACCCCAAGGCACTTTATGGACATGTGGGGCTATAAATACCCATGCTCCTTCTACCCCAAAGGCGAGAGAGCCCACACTCTTCCTGAAGAACCTTTTGGCGGCTGAAAGGGGGTTTCCAGATCTTGCTCCATCTCCAGAAGTTGCAGACCATCCTTTCAAGAGGAAGGACATGGGAATCAAGGAGAATCTCTGGAGAGAAGTTTGTTGTGCTGAGATAGGGAGCAGATCCAACTGAAGAGGAGCAGTAGAAGAAGAACTTCTGGCATTTCAGATGCCATCAAAGCAGAGCATCGTGGATTGAAGAAGATCTTCAACGAATTCCTTCAAGCGTCTTCAATCCAAGCTTCTGCAAGTCTTCTTCATCAAGGAACATCCAAGTCACATCTATTTCATTTTTTTCTTGGAGTGTTCATCCAGTTTTTCATTGTGTGATCTGTGCATGTGTTCTGCACAGACCACTTAATTCTGTTTGTTCAATTTTCATCATTGTATTGAGATAGATTAGGCTAGAGGATCTATTCTCTAATTGAGCTTGTTCTAACAGAACTTGGATCTTTCGTGGTCCAAAAGTTTGGAGCCGTAGTGTTCCAGTGTTGAGCTGTTGTGCTCAAGTGCTTGTGAGTCGTCGTACTTAAGTGGTTTGTGGAGTAGGTCGTCGTACCTATCTCCTGGGTTTTCTTTGAGTCGTCGTACTCAAAGGGTTTGGAGTCGTCGTGCTCCGGTTGTTTCTTGAGTCATCGTGCTCAAGGGTGTTTGGAGTCATCGTGCTCCAGTGTGAGTTGTACTCAAGGTTTTGAGTAGTGTGGCCTCACTGTGTGAGGGGGTGGACGTAGGAGTCACTGGAGGTGATTTCCGAACCACCTAAAAATCCTCTGTGCAATGGTTTGAATTGTGGTTTGACTTTGTATTTTGCTAGATGCATGCATAGGGATTTCGCTCACACTACTAATGGATTTGCTCACACACACTAATCACACTTCAGATCAATAAATTGTTTGGGTGAATTGATCTCTGATTCGAAGCAATTTTTGAATTGCTTAAGCTTCCGCATTAATTGGTGTTAGATCTATTCAACCCCCTTTCTAGATCTGATCCATCCACCCATCTAATCCTAACACCATTCACCCGAAGGAATACTCAAGAGTCTCCACCTGTAAGTCAGCAAAGGAATGTGGGACAAATTAGAGCTGATATACGAAGCTACGTCCGAGGTAAGGGAAACCAAGGCTAGCATGCTTGTATCTGAATATGAAATGTTTCAAATGAAAAATGAAGAAACAATTTCAGATATGTTTGCTAGATTCATGATAATAATCAATGGCTTGAAGGGTCTTAAGAAAGAGTACAGTGAGAGTGACTTAGTAAGGAAGATACTTCGGTCTCTTCCATCCTCTTGGCATACTAAGACTACTGTCATTAAGGACTCTAAAGACCTTTCCACAATGAAATTGGATGAACCAATAGGATCCCTGATGACCTATGAAATAAATCTAAAAAGAAAAGAAACTGAGGTGAATCCTAGAAAATCCATTGCATTGAAAGCATCTAATAAAGCCTCATCAAGTTCCAAGAAAGAGACTCAACAGGAAAATGATGAAACTGAAACGTCTAGTGATAGTGAGAATGATGAAATGGTCATGCTCACTAGACAGTTCAAGAAATTCCTCAGGTTCAAAAAGAAAGGATCATGTAACTTCAAAAACTCTTCCAAAAGAGATTCTCAAACAAATTTGATACTACAAAAAATCTGACATGATTGTTTGTTATGAGTGCAAGAAACCGAGGCACATGAGAGGTGAATGCCCAGAGCTTAAGAAGAAGCTGAAGAAGGACAAGTCTTCATACAAGAAAGCCAAGGCCATGATGGCAACTTGGAGTGATGAAGATGAAGATGAGAATGCTCAAGAAAATTTTGACGATGAAGAAATCCAGTGCTTAATGGCAAGGAATGAAGACTCCAATGAGGTAAAATCTTCCTTTGAAAATTACACTGTTGATGAATGGGAAGAAGCTTATACCTTACTCTTTGAAAATTTTTGTGAATATAAATCTGAAAATAGAGCACTGAAAAAGAAAAATCATCTCACTTGTCTACAACACTAACAATGATGAACAAGTTGCAATCCTAACCAAAGAAATAGACTTACTGAAGATTGAGAAGGAAAGTCAATGTGTTGAAATGGATTGCATGAAAGAGAAGCTTCAAACAAATGAAAAGGAAAAACAAAGTCTAATCAATTTTGTTGAAAATATTCAAACTGAGAATCAAGATTCAGAAAAAGTTAGAAGAAGCTCAAAATGAATTGAAAAGAAAAAATGAAGATCTCTCAAGATTTGTAAAAGGAAAAAAAAATAAGGATGCTGTCTTGGGAGTCAGATCAAACATAACAAGGCATGGGCTTGGATTTCAAACTAAAAATCAAAAGAAACTTGGAGAAAAATTGATTACATCGTTTGTTGATTGCAGTCCAAGTACAAGCAAGAATGCTAAAGCTAAAGGTAAGCATATGAAAAATAATCAAAAGGCTTCATCTGTTCAACAAACTAAGAAATCTGTCGACAACCCAAAGAGACCTGTCGACAGGCCTGGAAATATGCTGAAAAGGGAAAGCCAACCAAGCAAAAAAAAGGCCAAATGCAATCTCAAGTCAAATACAACAGTAAGAGAACTGTAATAACTCAAAAACCATCATGTAACTGTTGTAAGAAACTTGGTCATACTGAAAACACATTGCTGGAATAATTTGAACAAGCTGAAATGCAAACAAGTATGGATTCCAAAGCATTTACTTTTTGGCATGAATGAAAGATTGAGACCCAAAGTAATTTGGGTACCAAAACCTCTTGTCTGATCTATCTATGCAGGAATGCCTAGTAGCCCAAAATCAAAACAAATGGTACTTGGACAGTGGCTGCTTGAGGCACATGACAAGCGATAAAGATAAATTATGTTTGCTGGTGGAAAAAGATGGAGGTCAAGTTGTGTTTGGAGGTAACAATAAGGGCCAAATAATTGGCACAGGTAAGGTAGGTAAGTATGCCTCTAACTCAATAGATAATGTGCTTTTAGTTGATGGTCTGAATCACAATCTCATGAGCATCAGTCAATTGTGTGATAAAGGCCATAAAGTCATTTTTGAGTCAGATGCATGCCAAATCATTGATAAAATTTCAGGAGGTGTCAAGTTTTCTGGAAAAAGAGTCATTAACATCTATCTAGTTGATCTAGACGAACTAGAAAAAAAAAATGTGTCTTGTTGCAAATAGATAGGATGAATTGTCTTATGGCACCGAAGACTAGGCCATGCTAGCTACAATGTGTTGCACAAGATCATGAGGATGAAACTGGTAAGTGGACTTCCTGAAATTTCTTTCAATAAAAATGTGAGTTTTTATGATGCATGTGCACAGGGAAAACAAAACCAGAAAATCATTCAAATCCAATGCACTCGTAATCACCTCAAAACCATATGAACTGTTGCACATGGACCTTTTTGGACCTACTAGAACATTTAGTCTCAATGGTAAAAGTTTTGGGTTTGTCATTGTAGACGATTTTTCTAGGTTCACTTGGATTAAATCCTGGCTCACAAAAATGAAGTTTTTAAAAATTGAAGAGTTCTTTAACAAGATTGAGCATGGCAACATAAACAAAATATGCTCAATCTGCACTGATCATAGGGGAGAGTTTGACAATATTCTTTTCTGATTTCTGCAGGAACCAAGGCATTGATCACAAGTTTTCCTATCCAAGGACTCCAGAACAAAATGGAGTAGTGGAGAGAAAGAACAGAACCTGGTGGAAATGGCTCGCACTCTTCTGCTTGAAAGCCAACTCTCAAGGAGTTTTGGGTAGAAGCAGTGAACACATCGTGCTACATCCTCAATCGAGCCATGGTAAGACCTGTGATGAAGAAAACCCCATATGAGCTCCTGAAAGGTAAGAAACCCAATATTGGGTACTTCAGAATTTTTGGCTCCAGAGTGTTTATCCCAATAATGACACGGTTGATTTAGATAAATTTGAAGCCAAAAGCGATCCAGGTATTTTTCTAGGCTACTCAGAACACTCTAGAGCTTATAGAGTGTTAATAATAAAAGCAGAATTGTGGAAGAGACTCCACATGTTGTTTTTGATGAGTCTAATGCAAAAACTAACAATTCAAATGCTTCCAGGTATGATGATGAAGAAGGAAAAATTCTTGAAGAACAAGATGAGAAGCCACTGTCGACAGACCAAGAAGAGGCTGTCGACAAGCCTGAAGAAGCTAACCCAAATGATCAAAATCCTCAAGATCAAATTCCCCAAGAACAAATTCCTTAAGAGCAACATCCTCAAGAACAAGATCAAACAGGTCCGTCCATAATCAGAAATGTGAGGTACTCAAAAGATCACCCACTTGAGAATGTAATGGAAATATAAATGATAGAGCTCACATAGGTCTCTCTTTAGACACATTGTTGAACAAGATCACTTAGCATTTGTTTCTCAAGTTGAACCTAAAATGTTGAAGAAGCTCTAAGAGAAAACTCTTGGATAGATGCTATGCATGAGGAACTTAGACAATTTCAAAGAAACAATGTTTGGAGCTTAGTTCCTAGGACCCCTGAAATTTCAGTAATTAGAACAAGATGGGTATTTAGGAATAAGCTTAATGAAGAGGGTAAAGTGGTGAGAAATAAAGCTAGACTGGTAGCAAAATGGTATAATCAGGAATTTGGGGTAGACTTTGAAGAATCTTTTGCACCAATAGCTAAGCTTGAGACAGTTAGAATATTACTAGCTTATGCTTGTTCTAACAATTCAAACTTTTTCAATGGACTTCAAAACTACCTTCTTAAATGGGTACATCAAAGAAGAAGTGTATGTTTCTCAACCACTTGGGTTTGATGATCATAATAAGCCTAACCATGTCTATAAATTGCACAAAGCTCTCTATGTTTGAAACAAACACCTCGAGCTTGGTACGATAGATTGAGCAATTTCTTGATTAGTTAAAAAATACTCCAGAGGTAAAGTGGACCAAACTCTCTTTACTAAATGTGTTCTCAATCATAATTGTTGTTCAAGTCTATGTGGACGACATTATTTTTGGCTCCACTAACCCATCATTGTGTGAAGAGTTCTCAAAACACATGCACAGTGAATTTGAGATGAGTTTAATGGGGGAGCTTCAATTCTTTCTTGGCTTGCAGGTAAAACAATATGAAGATGGCTTCTTCATCAATCAAGAGAAATATGTCAAGGAGCTACTGAAATGATTTCAATTCGAACAAGCCAAGCCAGCCTCTACACTAATGAGGACAAGTGTAAAATTAGAAAATGATGAGAAAGGTAAAATGGTAGATACAAAGCAATACCGAGGTGTGATTGGCTCTCTCCTTTACCTTACTGTAAGTAGGCCAGACATACAGTTTAGTGTTTGCCTTTGTGCTAGATACCAATCTAGTTCGAAGGAAAGCCATCTAATTGCAGTTAAAAGAATCTTCAGATATCTCTCAGGTTCATATGATTTGGTTTATGGTATCCAGTAGGTAGCAGTTTTGATTTAGTCTCATATTCTGATGCTGACTATGCTGGGTGTAAAATTGATAAAAAAAGTACTAGTGGGTATTGTCAATTTCTAGGGGGTTGCATGGTTTTGTGGGCATCCAAGAAGCAACACTCAGTTGCACTCTCCACTGCAGAGGCAGAATATGTTGCTGCAGGGAGCTGTGCAGCTCAAGTGTTGTGGATCAAAAGTCAATTGTGTGATTACAACATTGATATTGGATGCACACCTATCCTATGTGACAACACTAGTGCTATCAATCTTTCAAAGAACCCTATTCAACACTCAAGGACAAATATATTGAAATAAGACATCACTTTTTGAGAGATGAGGTAGCCAACAAAAACTTGGAGCTTAGCTTCATTCCAACTGAAAAATATTGGCTGATATTCTCATCAAACCTTGGTAGAAGATAGGTTTACAACACTGAGAAGAGAAATGGGCTTGTGCAAAATTCACTGAAACCATGCCAAATTAAGGAGTAAATGATCCTTGTGTGTAATGACTATGTGGTATATCAAATGATGACATGTGGAAGAACAAGTCACGCTTGTTTGGAAACTACCATTATGCGTGAGGAAACATCCTCCGCCAAGTATCCATAGTCTATTTGCACATAAAGGTCATCAACTTCTTTTGAGGTAATTGGTTTCATTCAGTTTTTGACACATTTATCTCTAAGAAAGAATGAAATTTGGTGCTCACATGCTTATGGATGTTTCTTCTTTGTGCAATTGCTGGCATGTATGTGTGAATAACTGCATGAATTGCTTGAATTTTGCTCAAACACATGCACACATTATGGGGGAGTAAGTCAAGGATTGGTTGAGTGAGTTACTTGAGGGATACCCTTCATATTCATTGTGTCATTATTTCTCAAACATTTGGTCCACATGTCACTCGATTCAAAGCCTTAAAATTGACTTTTCAAGTACCTGTCGACAGCCAGAACATCAGCTGTCGACAGATCCTCTCTTCCAGAACCACAATTCTTCTGTTTCACAGTAGCTTTCGACAGCCACAACCCTGCTGTTGACAAATGCACTTCATCTTTGAATTCTTCAATATTCCTTAACACTTCTCAATGAGTATGTTCATTATCTTTAAGCAAAGGGAGAATTGGACCTTAATACTTCATTACAACCTTTCATACCCACATAGTACCAAAGACATTGACATACTAACAATGATTTGAAATAATATTCCATTTATGAGTCTAGGTTGTGTCATCTAGAACACATTGAACAAATCAAATGGCTTTAACCTAACTCAGTTGAATAATTCCATTCTATATGATCATTTTTTGAAATGGATTGACAAGTAAAGGTTCTTGAATTTAATGTTTTACATTGACTTTTGACCTTAAATAACCTTTTGAACTTGATCTTACAATTCAAAAAAAAAAAGGGGGGAGAAAAGCTACCTATTTCTAAATTCAAAGAAAATACATATGAAATTGGACAAAGGCAAAGCAATGATGAGCATCACTAAGTAACTGGGGACATGGGCATCACAAATGTTTGTCTTCACGTCAAAAAGTCCATGTATTATCTCTGCACAATGATATGATGGTCACTCACACTACGTAACTGGGGGGTACAGGCATCAAAAATGTCTACCTTCACGTCAAAATGTGAAAGTGAACCTAATTACCACTTTTCCCACACCAACTTGACAAAATAGTTCAATGCAAGAAATAGAGTGAAGCCTCCATGTTTTTAAATCAAGGACAACTTGTTGTTTATTGTTACTTGCTCATGTCAACATTATCTTCACTTACCAACTGAACATCACTCACTACGGAATATGTTTTCTACAATGGTTTTAATTCAAAGGGGTTATCTTATGTTCATATGCTTTGAACGGTGTCTTCTACATGCTACAACTTAAGCTTTTTGGAGTATTATCTCTTAACCATTGTATAACCTTTATATGTCTTCATACTAGGGTGTATGACACTTTGTAATGGGTATATACCATCTCAACCTTAAACATGCCAATTGAAACTCATTCCACATTTATTTCTGTGAAAACTCCTCTTCTGGAATAGTTCTGGACAGTAGCTGTTGACAGCTGCCTAGTGCCTGTCAACAGCCGGATTTCTGGGCGGTCCAGAAGTCCAACGGTTCATCTTTTGTCCGGTTGTGTGGGCCCCTTTGCAATTCAAATCCCTCCCAACCAGGTTTAAAGGGAAACCCACGTCTCCTCACCCCTTCACCTTCCTCCAAAAGGTGGATCCCTTCCCTATTTCAACCCTAATACCCCTCTCTCTTCAGAACCGCAACTCTTCAACTCTCTCTCTGTTCTTGTCTTCTCTTCCTCCTCTTGTCTTCTCCTCTTCCTTGATCATATCCACTCTGTCCTTTCATCTCCCATGGCACACCAGACGTAAACTTTGTGCCTCTCGTCAACGCCATGCTACCCCCGAAGCCGGCGAGGGTTCTAGGGCTCCAACAGAGCGCCGGAGCAAACACCAGGATGATCATCTGCCGGAACTTCTTGTTCCCCAGGGTCTACATCTCACCAGGGTTCGGGGAACCTTCCAGCGGTTTGTCCAGCCATGATATGTGGTCTTCGTCTCCCTAGAAGACATGTTCAACGGTCTGCAGCCTCTCTTCAACACCCAGGGCTGGACTGTCTTCTTATACTCCCGCTCAATCAATGAAATCACAATTCTTGCTTATTTCTGTCCATGATGTATGAACTATCTTTTGAATGTTGTCAAAAGGGGGAGAACATCATTGTAATTTTGTCATCATCAAAAAGGGGGAGAATGTTGGGTTACAATGTGTATGATGATGATAGTGCTTAAATGTTTGATGTTTTTGATGAATGACATGATTGATGTTGCAAAGACATGATAAAGACATGAAAGAAATGATCAAGTGAAAAATATTTCTAAACCATCTATGTATTCATGATATCTCATTGGAATATTTTTATGTAGGTGTGAATGAACATACAAGACAAGCAACAAAATCCAAGTGCAAAAGGCTGGAAAAACACATCAAGTGCTCACCTTCGACAACCAAGATGCCATGTGTCGACAGATAGACAAGACAACAACAACCATGTTTCTGGGAGCACTTAAAAAGCAGTACCTATCGACAGATGAAGTGTACTTGTCGACAGATAAGGCTCGCTTGTCGATAGCCCAGGTTGCCTGTCAACAGACCCAGGGTTCCAGCAACCAACATGGTTCTGGAAGCCCGTTCCAACAGTACCAGTCGACAGCTATGGCATCTGTTGATAGCCGAAGGATGAGTCACAATTCGTGATAAGCATGTGATCTTATTAGGGCGTTCCATTTTAACACGACTCTCCATACTTGGACACCACTATATAAGATCATATAGAGTATTTTCGCAGAAAGAATCCACCACACCAAAACCCTAAGCAAAGGTCAGAAGAAAGGCTTCTCCCTGCTGCTCTGCTTCAACTCTCTGGTCTGATCAAGGGAGATTCTTCTCGTGCGAGGAGTTGAAGCCTATTCGTCCTCGATTCAAGCTTCGTCATCATCATGTGGTCTTCAATGACGTGAAGCTTGGAGTCCTCTGGACGAACTCACTAAAGAGTTCACATCTTGGATTGCTCCTCAACTCAGAACTCTTCTCTCGTTCTACTTTTTATCTGGTCTGTGGAAGTGGTGGTTTGAGCGTCCCTTGTGCTTGATCCACGTGTGAGTGGTTGTTCTGAGTGAGTGTTTGCCTCAGACGACGTTGTGTGTGTGATTGTAGGGTGAACTCGCTTTATAAGCAGCTTTCCATGTGTGTGTTGTGGGACGGTGGACGTAGGATACACGAGTTGTGTACTTCGAACCACCTTAAATCTTCGTGTCCTGTGGACGGTGGACGTAGGTCACAGTATGTCTAATAATCGATTGATCGGCAGTCAATCGATTATTAGTAGAGCGACAGGCTTTCATACCAGTTGGTAGTGTTCCGAGGTTTTAGCTTGCTCGTGCGTGCCTTGGTTGGCCGACGGTCCTTTCGAGGGTTCGTGCGTGCCCGTGCTTGTTGGGCCTGTCGTGGGTTCAGTGTGTTATCCACATAGCAAAAACAAGCAGCCCATTCCTTCACTCTAGCACAAACAGCTTCCTCGTGGCGTGAATTTTTTCTAAATATCTGACTGTTCCTCTCTCCCCCCCAGTGTCTAGGGGTGGCGTGAAGGATTAGCCACAAGACCGTCCTATCTCCTATGAGGGCCACTGCTGTTCCCCGGCCTAAAAAGCTGCTCGACGTCCGAGTGCTGTCGGTAGGTACAGTGAGTCCTTCTAGGCACCTCCCTCCATACTCTGTAAGAGTTGGAACAGCCCACAAAGAGATGGTCAAAAGCATGGTTTGGCGTGCCGGATCGTCGGACCGATTCGGGCGAATCGGTGCGGATCAGGGAAGTCCGATTCGCGATTCGGTCCGATTCGCCTGGTTCTGTTCAGCAGGGTTCTTTGGACTCAGGATCCTCTTTCGGGCAGGGGTTCAGGATCTGCTTATTTACCTGAATATCATTTAAGTAATGTTATAATTGGTTGTTTCATTTACTTAGATATTACATGTAATAAGGAAGTACCCCCCATTTGAATCCAATAAAAATATCAAAAAATCATATCTCTTACCAATAAAAAGTCAACTCTCCCATCGAAGAACAAAATCGCGATTGTGTGGTGATTTTAGCGAAATGCTAACTTTTAATCTCTCATAATTTGGTCTATCTAAAAATTTGATAATTCAAATAAACCATATGGAACACTAAAATTTAAAGTCCGGTAAAAAAAGTCAAACGTGTATGTGACTTCTCCAAGGAGCCGCTCTCCTACTGACAGCACTTAGTCTGCTCGAGGCATCTCAAGATTGGTCAAACTTAAGTTATCATCATTCAAACTCATAAGAATTGTCACTTTCTAGTTCTTTTCAATTAGAAAGTGAAATTCTCATGAGTTTAGGGATGATAACTTAAGTTTGACCAAATCCTGAGATGCATCGAGCAGACTAAGTGCTGTCAGTAGGAGAGCGGCCCCTTGGAGAAGTCACATGCACATTTGACTTTTTTTACCGGACTTTAGATTTTTAGTGTTCCATATGGTTTATTTGAATTATCAAATTTTTAGATAGACCAAATTATGAGAGATTAAAAAGTTAGCATTTCGCTAAAATTACCACAATCGCGATTTTGTTCTTCGATGGGAGAGTTGACTTTTTTTGGTAAGAGATATGATTTTTTTGATATTTTTATTGGATTCAAATGGGGGTACTTCCTTATTTACATGTAATATCTTAAGTAAATGAACCACAAATTATAACATTTGATTAAATGATATTCAGGTAATAAGCAGATCCTGACAACCCTGCCTGAACAAGATCATGAGTCCAGTGAACCCTGCCTGAACAGGACCAAGTTCTGGCCGAATCCAAGCGGATCGAACCGAATCGGTTCGATCCGCCCGAATCGGATCGGATCAGGATAATCCCGATCCGGTCCGAATCGGCGATGCGCCAAACCTTGGTCAAAAGGACTCATCCTCTTCCCCACATAAAACACATGACTGCTGAATATCTGGCATAAAGCGGCGCATCCTGTCCCATGTCGGAAGACGCCCATGAGAGATTCTCCAAATCAAGACTTCACCTTGATGGGGCTCTTAGGAAGACAAACTTGATCATGTAAACAGTGCCGAACCCCACCATCTGAGACAATATGGTAGCAGATTTGACGGTGATGTGTCCTCCCTTCTCCCACCTCCATGTCCATTCATCCTCTCTGGTGGACGGGCGGAATGGAATGAGAAAGCCTAGAAGGTCCTGAAGCTGCATCATCCCATCAAACCCAAGATCCCTCTTGAAGTCGGCATCCAAACCCCACCAGGCAGAATCTGGTCAAACGCCAGGGCTACTGTCCCCTGGGAATTAAAGGAAATCTTTTGTTAGATCCTTTTTTCCATAAAAAATAACCCTTTCTCCACATAGTTGGTGTGTTGCTACCTACACATACTTTCGTGTCTTTTATGACAGAAAGTGTACATACTCTTTTCAAAAAAAAAGGGCAAAAATTTTAACAAATAGACAACAATTAAAGAAAAGGCATTGCACAGTAAGGGACATTTTTTTCAGGTGACTACTACTAGCCCAATGGAAAAAATGAACAAATGGTTATATGGTATTTTAATCACACAAAAGCATAGCTAAGATGGTAGCCTTGTAGATGACCTTCAAACTCTCAGGTATACATAGAAAATATTCAATCCATCTTCAAAGTTCAAACATTAGTTCAAAGTTAAATATGATAAGAATAACTACGTACAGCAGAGGATCTCAATTGACTGTCAGCACCTTCGTCATCCTCTCCAAACCCTTCCGCAATCAATCGCATTAAATTATGTGCTACTCTAACATTAACAAGGTCACCTGCATGCTCAAAGACCTTATTCATGGTCTGGAAAGCATAGAATTTGAGAACTCTATCAGTAGAGGTCGACATAGAAATCAAAAAAGGAGAAAGAAAGGAGAACAGTAAGTGACATGAAATATTATGGCAGGCTACCTGAATGAACCAATGGTTGCTTGGTGCAAACTGCTCAGCAAGCTCAACACATCGAGATGCTATTTCAGTTTTGTAGTGATTATCATTGACACTTGTCATGTAATCAATCATGCGATCAGCTATCACTTCTACATTGCTTGACTTTGTCATTTTGTACAGCAATTCAAATGTCTTTCTCTTCAGAGTGTCATCAGGGTCCTAAAAGGTAAATGAATAATCAGTGGAAAGAACCTGGAGAACTTCAAAAGATTAGCATGGTTTCCCTCTCACTTGTGGCAATTTTTCAAGTTGGAAAAACAAACAAATATTTTAGTAAATTACATTTGGTCCAAGAAATAATGGGAGCATATTTATTTATGGTTCATCAGCCCATGCACTCTGCAGAACACAGCAAATTTCTTCTTATTTCTCTCCTTTCTTTTCATGTTTATCACCCTACTTCAATCATTGAGATATTTCTATTTGTAACTTTTACTTCTTTCACCACATCTTTACACAATTTCAGCTAACAAATGAACTGAAAGACTACTAATCATGACATTAACAATAGTAATAATCCTATAATAAAGCCAACTATAAGAGAACCTTATACAGAGACAAACATGCTATTGTTCCTCACCTCCAAACAATCAATCACAGCCAGCTGGTGTTCCTCAGCGATCTCCGGATTTATCTTTAGCAGTCTACCAAGTGCATCAATGCCCATGTATTTAAGGTTATGGCTCTCACTCTGTTTATTGAAAGTTGAGTATCATAAGCATAACCAACAAAATCATATATGAATGAGAAAGCAAAAACTTGCATCCTTGGTCAAATAACAGATTCTTGAAAATAAAAGCAAGCAATGTAACACCACCTTCAAGAATTTGGAAGTTACTTCAGCAGCAGTTTCAAGTAACTTGGCATTTGGATAAATAGATGATACACAACAGATACATTCATATAGTACAGCATTTCCAATGTTGCTGGACGCTTCAGACTTTCTAAAACATCACCCAAGACAGTATACATGCCTTCACTTGCTCGCTTGTCCCCACTCCCCAACAATGCAAGAATTTTCAATAATTTGATCTGAAAATAGAAGAGTAAATTGAACAATATGTAGCACATTCCTATATTAATCAAAATACAAGAAGATTCTGAAATCCAGACCATTAGCATGCAATGCAGAAGAATGCAAGATGAAAGCAACGACAAAAGGAGGCATAACTAGCTCATTTAGAAGCAAAAGCAGAATTAAAAGAGAGACATGTAACTTTGTATACCCTGCAATGCACAACCAGGAGAAGAGAAACACATTTACAGAACAGAACAATGTGATAAGTTGTTAAGGTGCAAGGATGTCCATAAGTAGATACTACACACAGGGTAAATTTGGTAAATTGTGAGGAATTCCTCAGAAATCATCTTCAAGGTATTTGTTACATGAAGCTGAACTCAGTAGAACCTGCAGGAAATAAAAACACCCTCATGTAAACATTGCAAGAAGATGCCGTACAAAAACATCCCAAGTCCCAACCAGGGATCATAGGCCCAGCTCCACATTTGAAACATTTTCATGGAGGAAAGGTGTTTCTCCTTGACGCCCCCTTCTTGAAGAATTGTGAATATCAAAAGAACAGAATTTGAGGCTTGATGCCTCTTTCTTCTGCTGAGTGGTCTGAAGGGGATTATATAGAGCTTAGGGTAGGGCCAGCAGGCAACTCAGGTGGCCTGGTAAGAGGTCTCGACAATCCCACTGTTTTGGTGATCAACAGAATTAAATATGGAAAAAAATTGCTAATCATGGCATAAAGCGGTATAAAACCGTGGTCGAGTGACAAGGGCAAATATCCCAAAAAAAACCCCCAAAAATCCAGTAATTCCTGAAATATCATATTTCTAGGAATTATCAGAAATTCCAGAAATATCAAATCTCCAGAAACACAAATTTCTGAATTTCTATTTCTTGACTTTGCATAGATTAACTTTCTTCCCTTAAATAGGGGCACTCTATGCACGAACTTCATGGAAGTCGCCAAATGCTGTCAAAGTTCAGAATTATGGAAAAGCCAATATAAAGGAAGAAAACTGTACAAGACTTATGTCATTTGCACGATTTGGTGGAGCAAGACTCATGTCACTTCTCTGAAGCGACGTGCACTCTCATGAATACGTTAAATAGTGAAACGCTCGGGCATGTCAAGAAACAATAAAAATGCAAGGAAATGCCAAGAAATGGCAAAATGCCCGAGAGCCAAAAAAAGGCCGAAAGACCCAGGAATGCCAAGAAATGGCAGACACACCCGAAAATGTCAACGGAATGACAGCAAGGGTGCAAAACTACAGTACCCAGATAGGGTAAAATTGCAAAGAAGTCCTTGAAAGCAAGGTTGGTCGTGCCGCGAGGATCGGCCGTGCCGAACTTTTGCTAGCACAAGCCAAATCGAAGTGTACCGGTGCACACGACATAGTTACAAAAAATAATAATAATAAAATAAATAAAGAACAAAGCAATCCGGATCAAATCGACCATGCCAAGGGCTTGTCTTGCCCTGGCACGGTCAAACATCGCCTAAAAGGGTAAAAAACTATAGAAAACCCAGAAAGGGTTATAAATTGTAAAAACCCCAAAAAGGTACAAAGTTGCAAGAAATACCCAAAAAGGGTTTTTTAAAATTACAAAAACACCCAAAAAGGGTTTAAAATTGCAAAGATACCCCGAAGGGCCAAAGTTGCCACAAAACCCAAAAAGGGCCAAGGGTCAATATAACCCCATCTTGTGCAGAAATGTCATTTGTGGGCATCAAATCAAGTCAAAAATCTGATCACAGTCAAAAGAGTGATCATGATCATGAAGCAAATCCAATGGTTTGATCGTGATGGAGTTCAAATCCAATGGTCTGATCGTAATAGAGTTCAAATCTAATGGTCCAATCGTGAAGGAAGCAATGTCAATGACTTGATCGTAATAGAAGTAAATTCAAGAGGGTTCGATCGTGACTGAATGTAATTCCGAAGACCCGATTACATAATCGGGGTCATTTGTAAAGGTCTTACAAGACCAGTTATAATTCAAATTACATATGTACAAGTAATAAAGTCTTCAAATTTCTTTGCAAGAGAATGGATATTAATGTCACAACGAATAGAGACAAAAGTGTACTTTGACGGAGAATCAAAGGTGTTCAAGGTCATCTCGATGTAAATTAACACTGATTTTGGTCGATGAGTTGATGGAGAAAGGTCTAGCACACGATTCCAAATCGTCTGATAAATCAAAATGCAGAACAAATAATATGCCAAAAACACCCACATATTCATTCTTTATTTAAATTTCTGCGTGAAAACACCCACCCAGCTCCCTCCCTTTCTCTCTCCTCTCTAATGTTGTTACCATATAATTGCAGTTGAAGACAACTCTCCTGTCTATTTTTTCCACCATAAAACTTTAGTTGAAGATGGTATGTTTCCAACATTTACATAAACTTGATAATATGTGTGCAAATATGCTCCTAGGTAAGCTCGATGTCTTTGCATTTTTCATGTTCATTTGAAAAGTGGATAGTACCATTGATTATATTAGAGGAGGAAAGAATGTACATGTATGAAAAAACAAACCCTTGTACAAAAAGAAGCTCCACAGCTAGCCAGACCATGGATGGCGGGATCAGATTGGGGTACTGGATCGGACCCCATCGATCCCGATCCGAGTCGGGGGATCTGACTGATTCTCAGGGAATCTAGCCGATCTGGATCGAACGGATTAAAAAATTAAGCAAAATTGTGGAAACACAAGAAAAATCACAAAAAAATTTGAAAAACACATACAAAATTCATTGAATATAAACACAATGATCGTCAATTCTTATCATGCACATCTATCGTAAAGAACATAAAGATTATTAAGGCACTAATGATTATGTTCATTCATTGGGAAAAAAATAATATATATATATATACAAGTTTGTAACATGAAATAAATAAAAATACCTGCCAATTTCACATTTCAGAACCCTCATCCTCTGACTCGTGAAACCGAGTAGGTGGCCCATAGTCTAATTGCACATATTAGGCATATCCATAGCCAAAGAAGGAATTGGTGAGATCTTGAAATACTCTTTGCATGCCTCGAGATGTCGTAGGTCATGCAAAGGTGGGAAAAGATGCTTACAAGAAACTGAGAACTATTTCCCATACAAATAAGAACAAATGTCCTAACTATCATTCTTTAGGTCTAGGTTGATCTTTGACGTGATCTATTGGATCTTATTTTACGATGCAGAATTCTTGCAATAAAATAGTATCTTCCAATGCAATCATTTATTACAACTAGAAAGTTGGAAATTAAAAAAAAATCAGTAAAAGAACAAGAATTATATGGAAAGGCCAAACAGCAAAAAAGAAAAATAATAGTACCTTTATAACAAATAAAGTACGAGAGAACACAAACAAATTAATACTAATCAAGATTCTTGCAGCACTACATATTAAGTGCTAATGATATCAGACTAAGTATTGTCAGTAGGAGAGCGAATCTCTAGGAGAAGTCACATGTACATTTGACTTATTTCACCGGACTTTGGATTTTTAGTATTCCATATGGTTTATTTGAATATTGAAATTTTTAGTTAGGTTAATTCTGAGGGATTATAAAGTCGATATTTGATGGGATCACCAAAATCGCAATTTTCTTCTAAGATGGGAGAGTTGACTTTTTATTAGTAAGAGATATGATTTTTTTATATTTTTATTGGATTCAAATGGGGGATACTTCCTTTTTACGTGTAATATCTTAAGTAAATGAAACTACAAATATGAAACTACAAATATAACCCTACAAATATGAAACTACAAATATAATCATTTACTTAAATGGTTCATGTAAATAAGTATATATCTGGTTCCGGACTCAATCTGATTCAGGCCGACGCCATTACTTAAAAACAATCCCACCCGAATCGGGCTAGAGCGGGTGATCAGGGTGGATCGAGTGGAATCGAATTGGATAGAATATATATCTAGTTCTACCCGGTCTGATTCAGGCCGACTCCATTACTTAAGAACAAAATCCCACCTGAATCGGGCTAGAGCGGGTCGATCCAGTCCATTCCACACGACCCACCCTGATTCCACTTCAAATCGTGGGGGGTCAGGCCTGCAGCCTATCACAAGTAGGCAGCCTACCATGTGAAATCCTCCAAACTAGGACCTTAACCTTTAGGGGACTTCTAGAAGCCCAGATGGAATTGGCTAAAGCATGCCTAGATCAACGATGATAGCATAAGCAGAACTAACTGAGAAGGTTCCATGCTTCTCCCATCTCCAAATCCACAAATCCCTCCCTCCCTGCAATTTTTCATGTTACGGATAGTTTACATGCAAAAAGCCTTTTTCCTTATTATTGTTGACTCCAACTGCTGCTCTTTTGTCTTGTTCTATAGCTTGGGGAAGGTGGAAGTCAAGTCCCTTTTTTCCTCTTGCAAATTCAGGTTGTTTGATCAAGGTACAACAATCTCCAAAGTTGCAACTTCAATCATAATTAATTGTTTTGACTGATATAACTCTATCAAAAGTGTTTGAAAACCCACCAAGCACAAACAAATCACTCCAAAGCCATGGAATACAGGATCGGATTGGCCCAGGAATCAGCTAGGGCCAATCCTGATCCGATCCAGGCCGATTCCCTATCCAAATCGGCCAGAATCCCGGAATTGGCTGGATCAGCCTGGATCAGCCTGGATCCGAGCCTCCGATCCGATCCGGACGCCGATTCTGCCTTTCATGTCCAAAGCTGTCTGGCACGTCCTCTTGACTCCCCACATCCTCAATCACCCCTCAGACTTCCTTTTCATCTTCCTAATATACCTGTAACTCTCTGCACTCTCTCAAAGATCATAATCACATGTCCTGTCCATAGCATCCACAGCCCACAAGGCATGCAGAAGCATCCACCAAGCTTTCCATCTCCTCTGAGTTGCTATCTCCGGCTGTTGAAAACCTCTGTCTGTTAGTGCAAGTACGGTCACAAATCCCTCCAGACACTAGTGAAGAAGCTGCACATTAGCAAGAGGTGAACCAAACAGATGTCAACTACCTTTTATAGTAAAAAAAAAGATTGACTATTTTTTTAAGTGGGTAGTACCACAAGTACATAAATGAAAAGGGAATGTACAAGTAAGGCAGATGCAGCCCAAAAATGACAACTCCCAGCACCTATACAAGAGAATGCCACACAAAGACGGTGGAACAAATTATCCCCCCAATAAACCAAAAGATGAGAAGTGGAGGAATCCACATTACACAAAACAGCAGCCCATTCGTTTACTTTATCACAAACAGAATAAAAAACAGAGTCCTCATTGCAAGACACTCTCCTAAAGATCCGATTTTTTCTGCTCGCCCCACAACATCCAAAGGGTGGCATGAGGGATGAGCCACCACACCGTCCTATCCATGGATGGCAGGATCGGAATCGGGGTCCAGATCGGCCATGGCCGATCCCGATCCGAATTGAGCGGGAATCGACTGGATCAGCCTAGATCGGCCATGGCCGATCCGATCCAAATCGGCTGATTCCAATCCGATTTGGCCGATTCTGCCAGCCATGGTCCTCTCACCCCCTATGGGGCCACTGCCTATCCCAGCACGCAAACAACTGATGAACGTCCCTGTGCTAACCAACGCCACTATGGGTCCTCCTAGCAACCTCCGTCCACCATGGATGGCGGGATCAGATTGGGGTACTAGATCAGACCCCACCGATCTCGGATCAGGGGATTCGGCCAATTCTCAGGGGATCTGACCGACATGGATCTAACAGAATAAAATTTTAAGAAAATTTATGAAAAAAATCAAGGGAAAATCAGAAAAAAAAAAATAAGGAAAATCAGAAGAAAAAAAATCACACAAAAATTTGAAAAACACATACAAAACTCATTGAATGTAAATACAATGAAACAATTCTTATCATATACATCTATCATAAAGAACAATAAAGATTATTAAGGCACTAATGATTATGTTCATTCATTGAAAATAATATATATATATATATCTAGAAGTTTATGATATGACATAAATAAAAATACCTTGCCAATTTGAAATTTCAGAACCTCATCCTTTGGCTCATCAAACTGAGCAGGTGGCCCATAGTCTAATTGCACATATTGGGTATATATCCATAGCCAAACAAGGGATTGGCGAGATCTTGAAATCCTCTTTACATGCCTCGAGGTGTTGTAGGTCATGCAAAGGTGGGAAAAGATGCTTACAAGAAACTGAGAACTATTCCCATGAAAATAAGAGCAAATGGCCTAACTATCATTCTTTGGGTCTAGGTTGATCTTTGATGTGATCTATTGGATCTTATTTTACGATGCAGAATTCTTGCAACAAAATAATATCTTCCAATGCAATCATTTATTGACAACTAGAAAGTTGGAAATTAAAAAAAAAACAGTAAAAGGAAAGAATTATATGGAAAGGACAAAACAGGAAAAAAGAAAAATAATAGTACCTCTGTAACAAATAAAGTAAGAGAGAACACAAACAAATTAATACTAATCAGGATTCTTGCAGCACTACATATTAGGTGCTAATGATATCAGACTAGGTATTGTCAGTAGGTAAAATGAGAGCGAGTCTCTTGGAGAAGTTACATGTATGTTTGACTTATTTCACCGGATTTTGGATTTTTAGTATTCCATGTGGTTTATTTGAATTATGAAATTTTTAGTTAGGCCAAATTATGAGGGATTAGAAAGTCGGAATTTTGATGGGATCACCAAAATCGTGATTTTCTTCTTAGATTGGAGAGTTGACTTTTATTAGTAAGAGATGATTTTTTGATATTTTTATTGGATTCAAATGGGGGGTACATTTTTTATTTACATGTAATATCTTAAATAAATGAAACTACACATATAAACATTCAAATCGGGTCGATCCACTCCGATTCCGCTCGATCCACCCGAATTCCACTTAAAATCATAGGGGGTCGGGCATTCCACACCCCCCCCAAATCGGATCGACATCAGCCGATTCCGATCCGATTTGGCCGATTTTGCCACCCATGTTCATCACCCAAAGGGACCAATCCCATCCTAGAAGGTAAACTTTCATATATATATATATATATATATATATATATATATATATATATATATATATACATAATATGATATTATGATATATTATCTCAGCCACATAGGCCATTGCCTAGGCCTTTGACGTGGTGAAAAGCAAAAGTATGGTCAGGTTGTGAATTAAATCAAAACATGGCCACAGCATTAACATCTTTAGCAATGGAAATGAAAGCATTGATTTAACGATCACCCAAAGAAAGAACATGATGTTTATATTGTCCACAGCATTAAGATCTTCCGCAATAGAAACGAAAGCATTGATTTAACAATCACCCTAAAAAAGAACATCATGTTTCCATTCTGTACCTGAATAAATGGAGCTGGCAATTGATGATAATCATAGGTCTTTGGCAGCCTCCTTTCTGCCACTTGTTTAAGAATACTAACAAAGCTCATAACCAAATCCTTATAAGAACTCACATCTTCTGTAACGAGATCGAACAAAGGACAAAGTGTAGCACCCATGACTCCAGGATCATTATCACAAAGTCTCTGGAAAGCAAGCATGGAAAGAAAGTATTATTTCCAGATGAGAAAGTCAAGACAGTATATGACAGCCAAAGAAACCAAGAGACCATGGGAACACATAGGTCTAGAGCACTAAAACAATGAGTTGACTAAGCAAAACATGTCAATGTGGTGTGACCATATTGATAATCATTCATTTCACTCTAAATAATGGTGAAACTGCAACCATTCAATGTAATACCCTCTAAAAGAAACTATCAAGTAAATTTCTTAGGGCAGTGGAAAACCTATCAAATGGATAGCTTAGAACAAAGAAGTTATTGACTGACTTAGGTCAATATCTCTATGATATGGTGATATGGATTGTGATATCTATCAGATAGCTCGCTGATTATCTATCCGACAAGGACTTAAAACTTTTGTATCAGCTCTCTCATGACCTTGTTCTTCGCTATCACTGAATAAGTTGAAGGTAGTTGTTGCCATGAACTGGTCTCTTGAGACTTTCGGCAGGCCATCTGTCATCTAATGGAACCTTCACCAACTACATGGCGCCACCTTCGAGGGGGGTTGATCTGGGGCAAACTGCAGACAGCCAGTCAAAAAAACATGCTCAGTTCCTCCAGTCCTTCATCAAAACTACTCAACCAGGACTGACTGACCAAAGCACAGGATGTTGACAATCAACAAGTCAATCTTGGAGAAGCTTCAATTGTTTACATCTAGGTCATTCCATTATGCAATTTGACTGGAAAAGAGATGACCAGAGTTTCAATACAATATAACACTTATACATCATAATCAATATCACCTTGCACATCACTCAAGATAAGTTTTCGAGGGAAGTCAAAATTAGTCCAAATGATATTTTGAAACAAGTGTAATTTCATTATCCACCAATGCCTCTTTACTACAAGTACAGATCACCTGAGCTACTACTTCCCTGATCCTTACCTCAGAACTAAACAATGATAAATATTTTTGAGCTGACAATAGCAGGGGCAAAGGTCAACACAGAAACAAGAATGGCACCATAATTCATATCAGCAACTCATTGTAAGAATAAAGGCTACAATCTTTCTCTAGATTCTAGCAAATGTTACTAGTCATACAGTCCATGATGGGCCATTAAATCAAATTCAGCTCTTCAACTTTACATGGCATGTCATTGTATTGCATGCATGCAGGCCTGCGATGCATATAAATGCATCTATTAAAAGTATGTCTGTTGATAAGTGATGGGACCAGTCCAGACCACAATCTCTCCACACATCTCTACTCATTATTTCAATTTTAACCTCATACAGCCTCTAGCCCAAATATGACAGAATGTCACAGTATGATGTGCGAAATCAAACAATGTGTTTCATTCAAATACAAGTCCCGTGCAACTAACTTTGGCTCAATAGTCATACGTTTCTTAGCCATCATTTTCAACTTAACTTGCGTGATCTGAATTTGAGGATAACTCTACCTGGCCAAATCGGCCAATACAGGCATGGATCAGAACCTATACAGGCCAATCCAGAGTAATACTTGGTGATCCAAGCTTCTGGTGGACCGTGGATTGGCCTGATCGAAAGGGGGATCGGCCCAGCGCGATTCCTCGGTTGATCCAATACTTCCTTCCATGGCTGAATTTCAGTAAAGTTCAGCTACTATTCACACTTTGACAGAATCAAACATGAAAAGACCGCTCGTACAATAAAATTACCGGCATGATTATTCTCTAATATCTCATGAACAATATGTGCATTGACAGAAGAAGGGAAGACAATAGGTCCTCTTCATTGTCCAACATTATATAGTGGATAATAATTAACAAGAGCAGAATACCTCAGTAACAGTACAGTCACTCATTTATCAGGAACTTATGTGGATGACTATTAAACAAGATGATGAACTAACAAGCAGTCTTCCTCATTCCTTCATCTTTACTCTTCTGCCTTTTATCCTCTGGCAGTGAGACTGATGAACCAGCTAATGTGATCTTTTAAGATCAACAAAATATAAAGAGGTTAGAAGGGCATCTTATCTTCTCCATAAGATCAGAATGTCAAAGAGAGGAATAATGCCTCCAGACCGCAGAATTGAACATCTAATAATAGCAGAGGTTAAGAGGCTTCTCTTAAACCTTAATAAGAGACCAGTTTGGCTAATGGCAAAATGAATTTCGCATCTCACAATTTTTATTTACCCCGATAAATTCTTTGGTCAAAACCTTTTCATCTGAATTTAGAACTCTATACTGAAACTTAATAAAAGGGGATTAATCAAACTGAACTTTCAGTCAGAGGTTCATGCTACCAGGACAACGTCCACCCCGTAGTAAACCAGAATTAAGGTCAAACATAGCAGCAACTTGATGAACAGGATCTGGATGGATAAGGACAGGTGGTGAAAGCTGTCACATTACAGACACAAACATGTGGTGTTGTCTGCAGAACTCTTAGGATCCTCGGCTGCAAGAAATCACGCTGACTGCGAATATTACAGAAAATCTCGAAGTACGGAAGATATGCCAGCATGAAGTGAATCTTTCAGCTAAAACTGAGTGGGACTTGATCCGCATTATGATCGTGCACAGAAACAACAAGGAAGTTTCTCCCCGCGGATACGGCATACCTTCCTGAAATTGGAGACGAGGTGGGACACGGACGAGGGGGACCGCTGGTAGAAGCGGTGCAGCGCCATGACGGCCTTCTTCCGGACGGTCTCCTTGGGATGGGCCAGCAGCTCGACGACCTGCGGCAGGACAGCGGGGATAGTCTCCTCGTTGATGAGCTTGCACACGGCTGAGAGGGCGGCGCAGACGACGAGGTAGTTGTCGGAGCGGAGGTCCTTCTGGATGGTGTTGACGATAAGGATGATGAGGTCGTGATCCTCGTTGAGGAAAAGGGTGACGGCGAGGTAGCCAGTGCGCTTGAGAAGGAGGGAATCGTCGTGAGTCATCTTGACGGCGTGGATATAGCCGAAGGAGGCGTCGTGGCCGAGCATCTCGACGTAGACCAGGCGGATGATGTACTCCTTCATCTTGCGGCGGGGCACGTCGGGCTCGTGGATCCGCCGCTTGAGCGCCTCGATCTCCTGCAGCACGATCCGGTCCTCCTCCGCCTTGGATCGTGCCTCCCCGATGGACTTCACCAGGTCCAGGAACTCTTTCGTCTGCCCCCACCCGCCCTGGGAGCCCATGGCGAGCTCCCGCCCGATCGTCTTCAGCTGCTCCAGTTTGGCTCTTCGCTTCAGCACGACCACCGAAGGAAGAGGAAAAAGAAGAAATTGTTCGAACACCAGTGCCCCCTCCCCCCCCCCAATCCCACCGCGGGCGAAAGACCTCAATTCCTCTTCCTCGTCCTTGCCAAATCCGCCGTCGCCGCCGGAGGAGGCGGGCGCCCGCGCAGATCTGCCAGGACTGTGGACAGATCTCCGACGGAGGAGAGATCGCGCTAGGAGGATCTCGGCACCGACAATTGCGGAGTTGGCGACCGTTTGGGTGCGACGAGACGACGACAAGAGAGCGAAATATGGGGGGGGGGGGGGGGGGCGGTGGGGGATACCGATGAGACCTACGAGGGCTTCTGCGCGCGTCCGTGTGGGAAAAATGCAGCGATGGATTGGCCTCCTCCCCCCCTTGAACACAACCCTCTCCGGCCCTGCCCCCTCAGAGGAGCTCCGCTTGTGCCCAGTCGACACAGCGGGGTGGGCTCGGTGTAGTGCCCCTCAGGAGCTCTTGATGATTATTTTGCTCCTGCGTATAATTGTCGAGGTTGCGGCGTGGTACGCCTCGTCGGCGTACTCGGGTATCGTTTAACTAGAGGAAGGCCGAGAGGCATCGGAATCGAACTCGAAGGGTTGCGGGCTGAGGAAGGTGAGCGTGAGGCATGTCATGGTTGCAGACGCAGACGATTGCGTTGTTGTTGTGGAACACGTGGGAACGAACGGGCGCGTCGGCCATGCCGCGAGCCAGAGACAGGCCCGGTGGAAAGAACGAGAGCGACGAGCCACGTCGTTAAGTTTGTTCTTTGGGGGATCACCGGAAGCGATCATGTGGCAGCAAGTGCAAAATCGTCTAATCCACATGTGGAGTGCAGAGAAGCTACACGAAATGACTAGGTAATTATATTGTCTTTTTTCTTTTTCTTTTTCTTTTTTTGACAATAAACAGAAATACCTTTCATTAAGGAGGAGGAGGAGGTATAAAGAACTTCAGATAAATTGAATTTTGATAGCTCGCCTACATACATTCATAATATCTTCAGATAAACTGAAATTTGATAGCTCGCCCACCAAGTCAGAAGAGCTAAGTAATTATATTGTCTCGCTCTATTCACCTCGTGTCAGTATGGCCCATGTGGGTCTCTCTAGATTGGATTTGAGTAGAGGTGTCAATGGGCCGGGCTTGGACCGGGCTTGGTCTGGCCCAGGTCCAGCCCGGTTTCTAGATGACAGGCCCAGACCCGGCCCAGGCCCAGAGAAAAGCCCGGTTTCTGGAAAGAGGCCCAGCCCGAGATGAATTTGTCCGGGCCAGGCCCGGTCCGGCCCGGCCTGGGGGCGCGGGGCGTGGCGTGCGTGGGGCGCGGGGAGCGAGGCCGGGGGTGCGAGGCGGCGAGGGCGCGGGGAGTGAGGTGGGGGCGTGGGGAGCGAGGCAGCGGGGGCGTGGGGTGCGACGCGGCGGGGGCGTGGGGTGCGAGGCGGAGGGGGTGCGAGGAGCGAGGGGCGAGCGGGCCGCCGGGCCGGCCGGGCCGGGCCATGCAAAGCCCGAAATCGGCCCAGATTTATTCCGGGCCGGGCCGGGCTAAAATTAAAAAAAATAATAAAAAATAAAGCCCAAGCCCGTGTTATACCGGGCCGGGCCTCCGGGCCGGCCCAGTCCAGTTGACATCCCTAGATTTGAGTTGGGTAAAATAATTATCCGGTTGTAACAACCGGATAACTATCTTTTTTTCCCCCATAAAATATACTAGTCGAAGAAACACTACCTACGCGTACTTGTGTAAAACAATAGCACGCTACTGAAAAGAGTAACCAGATGAATACAAGTAGTAGAAGCGATAACTTATACTATCGGTTGTAATCTTTATGACATATAAATATTTTAATTAGATATACTATCTCACTTGTTGGATTACAATGTGTATGATGATGATAGTGCTTAAATATTTGATGTTTTTGATAAATGACATGATTGATGTAGCAAAGACATGATAAAGACATGAAAGAAATGATCAAGTGAAAAATACTTTCCATAACCATCTATGTATTCATGATATCTCACTTAAAATATTTTTTATGTAGGTGTGAATGAACACACAAGACAAGCAACAAAATCCAAGTGCAAAAGACTGGAAAAACACATCAAGTGCTCACCTGTCGACAGTCAAGATGTCATGTGTCAACAGATAGACAAGACAGCAACAACCATGTTTCTGGGAGCATTTAAAAAGCAGTACATGTCGACAGATGAAGTGTACCTGTCGACAGATAAGGCTCACCTGTCGACAGCCCCAGGTTGCCTGTCAACAGATCCAGGATTCCAGCAACCAACATGGTTCTGGAAGCCAGTTTCTAGCAGTACATGTCGACAGCTATGATGCATATGTCGACAGCTATGATGCATATGTCGACAGCCGAAGGATGAGTCACAATTCGTGATAAGCATGTGATTTGTATTAGGGTGTTCCCTTTTAATACGACTCTCCATACTTGGACACCACTATATATAGATCATATAGAGTTATTTTCGCAGCAAGAAGTTACCATACCAAAACCCTAAGCAAAGGTCAAGAAGAAAAGCTTCTCTCTGCTGCTCTGCTTCAACTCTCTGGTCTGATCAAGGGAGATTCTTCTCGTGCGAGGAGTTGAAGTATGTTCGTCCTCGATTCAAGCTTCGTCATCATCACGTGGTCTTCAACGACGTGAAGCTTGGAGTCTTCTGGACGAACTCACTAAAGAGTTCACATCTTGGATTTGCTCCTCAACTCAGAACTCTTCTCTCGTTCTACTTTTCATATCTTTGTGTGTGTGGAAGTGGTTTGAGCGTCCCTTATGCTTGATCCATGTGTGAGTGGTTGGTCTGAGTGCGTGTTTGCCTCAAACGACGTGCGTGTGTGTGATTGTAGGGTTGAACTCGCTTTATAAGTAGTTTTCCGTGTGTGTGTGTGGACGGTGGACGTAGGATACATGAGTTGTGTACTCTGAACCACCTTAAATCTTTGTGTCCTGTGGTTTGCATGTTCTCACGTTAGATGCATGGTAGGCACGATTGATTGGTTCACACGCTTGGTGAATTGCTAGTCTTCTAATCACAAATTGCACACACATCAAAGTTCGAATTCGATTCATATCTGTTTGAGATTTCGTCAAGTCAGTGTTAACATCGAAAAGAAGATTAAAATTGGTTTTAATAGGTGGTAATATATTCAACTTGTTGAACCACTTTATAGTTGTCTTTGTATTTTGGTGATAACAAAACTTATGATGATTTCAATTAGTATATCTTTGTTGATTAAATGTTATTGAATATTTTGTTTCATCTGTGTCGCATCAATCTCATAACAAAATGCTAAGTCTCTCATTGATGCAATATGGCGCACTAAAATGATAAAATCGATGTTTAATCAATATACATCGATTTCAGTTTAAGTGCCAAATTAATAAGCGCTACATCGATTTGGTTTTAATTGATTTTATAAGCGCTATAACGATTTCTTTAGAAGCCATAACGATTCTTTAAGTAAATGCAACAATGTGCCAAGAAATCGGTCTCATAACAATTTCTAAGTGACCGCAACGATTTGATAAGAAATCGGTCTCATAACGATTTGATAAGTGAGTGCAACGATTTGCCCTCACATCGATTTGTCTTCGCAATGATTTGATAAGAAATTGATCTCATAACGATTTCATAAGTGATCACATCGATTTCTTTATTGATCACAACGATTTCTTCAGGAGATCATAACGATTTGCTTGCATAACGATTTCATAAATGATCACATCTATTTGTTCAACGATTTGTTTACAAATGAGCAACGACTCTTCACATAACGATTTCATAACTCATGCTCATAACGATTTCTTCATGGATTCTGTTCAAACACAGATTGCCTTTATATTTCAAATATGTTTGGCGCTTAAATGAAAAGTCAAAATATCTTCTGACAGAAAAAGCTGCATGCATGCATATTTCAGACTCTTGTCAAAAAGATATGAACTACTATTTTCAGCATGTTAGCAGAAACACAGTGGTATGCACAGTTTATCATAAACACTTTCTTCTATGCTGACAGATCTCGAAGACCACCAGAGTCTGATTAAGACAAATGAAGAGAAAGATCAGCAACGACTAGAAGAGCTCTAACAGATCTCTTCAACAGATCTATTCTAAAGCTGCTCATATAAAAGATGGAGCATTGCTGAAGAAAAATAGGAGCCTTCCTGAAAATCCTTCAAGGAGTGTACAAGTGTGAGAAGAACCTTCACGCCACAAACACTCAGAGAAAGAGAGAAGAGCTCGAGCCAAAAATCTACAGAAGCTTTCAAAGCAGAAGTCTTCATCGCCTTCAAGCCTTCTTCTCTTCCATTCTCCCTGTGCTCATTGTAATCTTGGGGGAGAGTCTGTGACTGTGAGCTAAGTCCTGAGTGTTCATCTTGTAATAGCTCTCAGTCTGATCTTTCTTTTCTAAGAAAGATTTCTGTCCAGCTGGAAGACTGTATACAGTGTGTAACCTAGCTAGAGGTTAGTGTCTAGCAGAACCTTGTTGGGGTTTGTACCAACAGGACCTAGCTGGGGGTTTAAGTCTAGCAGAACCACATTGGGGTTTGTTCCAGGAGGTTTACTTCTGAACCTGTAAAAGAAGTAGGTTTGCTTCTGAGCCTAGAAAAGAAGTGGGCTGCCTTCTTGCCCGGGAAAGAGAAGAAGACCTGGTGGGGTATCCAGGGTGTTGTAGTATCCTTGAAGGGGACTGTACCTTCGGTTAGTGAAATCCCAAGAGTTTGCTTGGGGACTGGACGTAGGACTTCCATGTGGGAAGGGCCGAACCAGGATAAATCTCCTGTGTCCTTTTGTGTGGTTGTTCTTTTGCTTCCGCACTGCCACTCTTCATCACACTAACACTAACCAAACTTTTAAGTGTTCACATTTTGATTTCAGATTTCAGAAAAACCTATTCACCCCCCCCCTCTAGGTTACCTTGCTGCCGTACATAAAGGGCCAACAAGTGGTATCAGAGCATGTCTCTGAACTTTCAAGAAGATCCAACGATCTTAGAGCAAAGATCCATGGCAGCTCAAGGATATGCTGAAGGTCAATCAGTCACCAGACCTCCATTCTTTGATGGAGAGGACTACTAATACTGGAAGATGAGAATGGAATGCTTCATTCGAGGCACAGACTTTGATCTGTGGCAGGTAATTGAGGTAGGTGATTTTGTTATTGTTCCTGCTGAAGGCACTACTGCTATTACAGCTGCATATAAAAGTAAATTATCATTGAATTTTAAAGCAAAGAATTATTTATGTTGTGCTTTATCTAAAATAGAATTCAGTAAAGTATCCGCATGTATATCTGCTAAAGATATGTGGGACAAATTGAAGCTCACATATGAAGGAATACCCAGTACGAATGAAATACTTACTGATGCTCAAGTGTTTAAAGAAACAAGACAAGAAGCTATAACTCCATCAACTCCAACTGTCGCCATTCAAGGGGAGCAACAGGAAGCACCTCAGGAAGTTATCCTTCCACATGAGGAAGAAGATGTAAAGGAAGAACCTCAGATTGAGAGGGAGCCTCATATCTTTTTTAAAAAGGATATCTCTGAAGAAATAAGCGTTAAAGAAGCCTCTGATGAAGAAGAAGCTGAGGATAATGCTCATAAATTCCAAGTAACACCTCAGGAGACATCTTCTGTAAACAACTCATCACGTAGCTTCAACATTAAAGAAGAAAATGTCTATCTACTCTTGATGAACAAAAGAAAAAGACATTCAGATGGGTATGGTTAGTGGATGCTCAAAAACATCCGATTGGTGACTACCAACTCTTCACTTCATTCCAATCTGAAGAGGAAGTAGTCATTCTTTAGTTTTAGTTTCTATTTCTAAACTTACATTTTTTTTTTGTATTCAGTAAACTACAATGCTACTAACAATGTTTGCAAGTTTTTTAGATAAACGCAGGCAAAAATCTTGAAGACTTGACAAACAACACATGTCAAAGGTCAAGAGCAACAGGATCTGACTTGCCTCACTGGGGTTTGTTCCAGGAGGTTTACTTCTGAACCTGTAAAAGAAGTAGGTTTACTTCTGAGCCTAGAAAAGAAGTGGGCTGCCTTCTTGCCCGGGAAAGAGAAGAAGACCTGGTGGGGTATCGAGGGTGTTGTAGTGTCCTTGAAGGGGACTGTACCTTCGGTTAGTGAAATCCCAAGAGTTTGCTTGGGGACTGGACGTAGGACTTCCATGTGGGAAGGGTCGAACCAAGATAAATCTCCTGTGTCCTTTTGTGTGATTGTTCTTTTGCTTCCGCACTGCCACTCTTCATCACACTAACACTAACCAAACTTTTTAAGTGTTCACGTTTTGATTTCAGATTTCAGAAAAACCTATTCACCCCCCCCCTCTAGGTTACCTTGCTGCCGTACATAAAGGGCCAACACAACTCCCCTTCTAGATTACTACTTTAGGTGGTTCCGCACACCTTTCAATTGGTATTAGAGCGAGGTTTCTCCGATTTACAGCTTTATTAGCTTGATCTCACGATCAGGAGTGATTCTGTTTAATGGAAACCAACAAGGGATTTATGGTTGAAGGACACTCAGTGTCTAGGCCTCCCTTCTTTGATGGCACTGACTACACCTATTGGAAAAATCGTATGCAAGTCTTTCTGAGAGCTCAAGACTATGAGCTATGGAAGATCGTCAGCAAGGGACCATACGAGCTGCTAGAAGATGAAGACACCTGGACAAGGGAATAGATCTGCAAAGGAACACTGAACTGGAGCGCGTTGAACATGATGCAGTGCGCCATTTGTTGGGTTGAGTGTGTTTTGGAATTTACTAAAATTGTATTTTAATGATGACCAATGAACATCACTCATACTTTGATTTTGATGATGACATATTGTGATTTTAATGATGACATACTTTGATTTTGATCATGACATGTTGTGATTTCAATGCTTAATGGGTGGAACATGTTAATGTTCAAACAACATATTTTTGATATTTAATATCTCATATTTTAATGATAATATCTTGTACTAATGGCTTATGTGTTAAATTTTCAGGAATATCCAGATTTTGTCATGGTAGTGTCGACACAGTCCCAGGCAGTGTCGACACTAGGTCAGAATCCCTGAAGCAATTTCATGAAGATAGGGTTCACTGTGTCGACACAGTTCTAGGCATTGTCGACACTAGTCCCAGTCTCCAGAATACCCAGTTGCCTGACTGGGACAGTGTATCGACACAATCCCAGGCAGTGTCGACACAGTCCCAAGCTGTGTCGACACTAGTCCCAGGCAGTGTCGACACTAGTCTTAGTTCCCAGAAGAACAGTTTTGCAGAAATGGGACAGTGTGTCGACACACTCCCTGGTGGTGTCGACACACTCCGGCTGAAACTCAAAAACGTGAATTTCTCTGGACACGTGGCTGCTTGGGAATCAAGGGATTTGACCTAGGTTTCCGTGTCCATGCACCCCAAGGCACTTTATGGACATGTGGGGCTATAAATACCCATGCTCCTTCTACCCCAAAGGCGAGAGAGCCCACACTCTTCCTGAAGAACCTTTTTGGCGGCTGAAAGGGGGTTTCCAGATCTTGCTCCATCTCCAGAAGTTGCAGACCATCCTTTCAAGAGGAAGGACATGGGAATCAAGGAGAATCTCTGGAGAGAAGTTTGTTGTGCTGAGATAGGGAGCAGATCCAACTGAAGAGGAGCAGTAGAAGAAGAACTTCTGGCATTTCAGATGCCATCAAAGCAGAGCATCGTGGATTGAAGAAGATCTTCAACGAATTCCTTCAAGCGTCTTCAATCCAAGCTTCTGCAAGTCTTCTTCATCAAGGAACATCCAAGTCACATCTATTTCATTTATTTTCTTGGAGTGTTCATCCAGTTTTTCATTGTGTGATCTGTGCATGTGTTCTGCACAGACCACTTAATTCTGTTTGTTCAATTTTCATCATTGTATTGAGATAGATTAGGCTAGAGGATCTATTCTCTAATTGAGCTTGTTCTAACAGAACTTGGATCTTTCGTGGTCCAAAAGTTTGGAGCCGTAGTGTTCCAGTGTTGAGCTGTTGTGCTCAAGTGCTTGTGAGTCGTCGTACTCATAAGTGGTTTGTGGAGTAGGTCGTCGTACCTATCTCCTGGGTTTTCTTTGAGTCGTCGTACTCAAAGGGTTTGGAGTCGTCGTGCTCCGGTTGTTTCTTGAGTCATCGTGCTCAAGGGTGTTTGGAGTCATCGTGCTCCAGTGTGAGTTGTACTCAAGGTTTTGAGTAGTGTGGCCTCACTGTGTGAGGGGTGGACGTAGGAGTCACTGGAGGTGATTTCCGAACCACCTAAAAATCCTCTGTGCAATGGTTTGAATTGTGGTTTGACTTTGTATTTTGCTAGATGCATGCATAGGGATTTCGCTCACACTACTAATGGATTTGCTCACACACACTAATCACACTTCAGATCAATAAATTGTTTGGGTGAATTGATCTCTGATTCGAAGCAATTTTTGAATTGCTTAAGCTTCCGCATTAATTGGTGTTAGATCTATTCAACCCCCCTTTCTAGATCTGATCCATCCACCCATCTAATCCTAACACCATTCACCCGAAGGAATACTCAAGAGTCTCCACCTGTAAGTCAGCAAAGGAATGTGGGACAAATTAGAGCTGATATACGAAGCTACGTCCGAGGTAAGGGAAACCAAGGCTAGCATGCTTGTATCTGAATATGAAATGTTTCAAATGAAAAATGAAGAAACAATTTCAGATATGTTTGCTAGATTCATGATAATAATCAATGGCTTGAAGGGTCTTAAGAAAGAGTACAGTGAGAGTGACTTAGTAAGGAAGATACTTCGGTCTCTTCCATCCTCTTGGCATACTAAGACTACTGTCATTAAGGACTCTAAAGACCTTTCCACAATGAAATTGGATGAACCAATAGGATCCCTGATGACCTAGGAAATAAATCTAAAAAGAAAAGAAACTGAGGTGAATCCTAGAAAATCCATTGCATTGAAAGCATCTAATAAAGCCTCATCAAGTTCCAAGAAAGAGACTCAACAGGAAAATGATGAAACTGAAACGTCTAGTGATAGTGAGAATGATGAAATGGTCATGCTCACTAGACAGTTCAAGAAATTCCTCAGGTTCAAAAAGAAAGGATCATGTAACTTCAAAACTCTTCCAAAAAGAGATTTCTCAAACAAATTTGATACTAACAAAAAATCTGACATGATTGTTTGTTATGAGTGCAAGAAACCGAGGCACATGAGAGGTGAATGCCCAGAGCTTAAGAAGAAGCTGAAGAAGGACAAGTCTTCATACAAGAAAGCCAAGGCCATGATGGCAACTTGGAGTGATGAAGATGAAGATGAGAATGCTCAAGAAAATTTTGACGATGAAGAAATCCAGTGCTTAATGGCAAGGAATGAAGACTCCAATGAGGTAAAATCTTCCTTTGAAAATTACACTGTTGATGAATGGGAAGAAGCTTATACCTTACTCTTTGAAAATTTTTGTGAATATAAATCTGAAAATAGAGCACTGAAAAAGAAAAATCATCTCACTTGTCTACAACACTAACAATGATGAACAAGTTGCAATCCTAACCAAAGAAATAGACTTACTGAAGATTGAGAAGGAAAGTCAATGTGTTGAAATGGATTGCATGAAAGAGAAGCTTCAAACAAATGAAAAGGAAAAACAAAGTCTAATCAATTTTGTTGAAAATATTCAAACTGAGAATCAAGACATTCAGAAAAAGTTAGAAGAAGCTCAAAATGAATTGAAAAGAAAAAATGAAGATCTCTCAAGATTTGTAAAAGGAAAAGAAAATAAGGATGCTGTCTTGGGAGTCAGATCAAACATAACAAGGCATGGGCTTGGATTTCAAACTAAAAATCAAAAGAAACTTGGAGAAAAATTGATTACATCGTTTGTTGATTGCAGTCCAAGTACAAGCAAGAATGCTAAAGCTAAAGGTAAGCATATGAAAAATAATCAAAAGGCTTCATCTGTTCAACAAACTAAGAAATCTGTCGACAAACCCAAAGAGACCTGTCGACAGGCCTGGAAATATGCTGAAAAGGGAAAGCCAACCAAGCAATAAAAAGGCCAAATGCAATCTCAAGTCAAATACAACAGTAAGAGAACTGTAATAACTCAAAAACCATCATGTAACTGTTGTAAGAAACTTGGTCATACTGAAACACATTGCTGGAATAATTTGAACAAGCTGAAATGCAAACAAGTATGGATTCCAAAGCATTTACTTTTTGGCATGAATGAAAGATTGAGACCCAAAGTAATTTGGGTACCAAAACCTCTTGTCTGATCTATCTATGCAGGAATGCCTAGTAGCCCAAAATCAAAACAAATGGTACTTGGACAGTGGCTGCTTGAGGCACATGACAAGCGATAAAGATAAATTATGTTTGCTGGTGGAAAAAGATGGAGGTCAAGTTGTGTTTGGAGGTAACAATAAGGGCCAAATAATTGGCACAGGTAAGGTAGGTAAGTATGCCTCTAACTCAATAGATAATGTGCTTTTAGTTGATGGTCTGAATCACAATCTCATGAGCATCAGTCAATTGTGTGATAAAGGCCATAAAGTCATTTTTGAGTCAGATGCATGCCAAATCATTGATAAAATTTCAGGAGGTGTCAAGTTTTCTGGAAAAAGAGTCATTAACATCTATCTAGTTGATCTAGACGAACTAGAAAAAAAAAATGTGTCTTGTTGCAAATAGATAGGATGAATTGTCCTTATGGCACCGAAGACTAGGCCATGCTAGCTACAATGTGTTGCACAAGATCATGAGGATGAAACTGGTAAGTGGACTTCCTGAAATTTCTTTCAATAAAAATGTGAGTTTTTATGATGCATGTGCACAGGGAAAACAAAACCAGAAAATCATTCAAATCCAATGCACTCGTAATCACCTCAAAACCATATGAACTGTTGCACATGGACCTTTTTGGACCTACTAGAACATTTAGTCTCAATGGTAAAAGTTTTGGGTTTGTCATTGTAGACGATTTTTCTAGGTTCACTTGGATTAAATTCCTGGCTCACAAAAATGAAGTTTTTAAAAACTTTGAAGAGTTCTTTAACAAGATTGAGCATGGCAACATAAACAAAATATGCTCAATCTGCACTGATCATAGGGGAGAGTTTGACAATAATTCTTTTCTGATTTCTGCAGGAACCAAGGCATTGATCACAAGTTTTCCTATCCAAGGACTCCAGAACAAAATGGAGTAGTGGAGAGAAAGAACAGAACCTTGGTGGAAATGGCTCGCACTCTTCTGCTTGAAAGCCAACTCTCAAGGAGTTTTTGGGTAGAAGCAGTGAACACATCGTGCTACATCCTCAATCGAGCCATGGTAAGACCTGTGATGAAGAAAACCCCATATGAGCTCCTGAAAGGTAAGAAACCCAATATTGGGTACTTCAGAATTTTTGGCTCCAGAGTGTTTATCCACAATAATGACACGGTTGATTTAGATAAATTTGAAGCCAAAAGCGATCCAGGTATTTTTCTAGGCTACTCAGAACACTCTAGAGCTTATAGAGTGTTTAATAATAAAAGCAGAATTGTGGAAGAGACTCCACATGTTGTTTTTGATGAGTCTAATGCAAAAACTAACAATTCAAATGCTTCCAGGTATGATGATGAAGAAGGAAAAATTCTTGAAGAACAAGATGAGAAGCCACTGTCGACAGACCAAGAAGAGGCTGTCGACAAGCCTGAAGAAGCTAACCCAAATGATCAAAATCCTCAAGATCAAATTCCCCAAGAACAAATTCCTTAAGAGCAACATCCTCAAGAACAAGATCAAACAGGTCCGTCCATAATCAGAAATGTGAGGTACTCAAAAGATCACCCACTTGAGAATGTAATTGGAAATATAAATGATAGAGCTCACACTAGGTCTCTCTTTAGACACATTGTTGAACAAGATCACTTAGCATTTGTTTCTCAAGTTGAACCTAAAAATGTTGAAGAAGCTCTAAGAGAAAACTCTTGGATAGATGCTATGCATGAGGAACTTAGACAATTTCAAAGAAACAATGTTTGGAGCTTAGTTCCTAGGACCCCTGAAATTTCAGTAATTAGAACAAGATGGGTATTTAGGAATAAGCTTAATGAAGAGGGTAAAGTGGTGAGAAATAAAGCTAGACTGGTAGCAAAATGGTATAATCAGGAATTTGGGGTAGACTTTGAAGAATCTTTTGCACCAATAGCTAAGCTTGAGACAGTTAGAATATTACTAGCTTATGCTTGTTCTAACAATTCAAACTTTTTCAAATGGACTTCAAAACTACCTTCTTAAATGGGTACATCAAAGAAGAAGTGTATGTTTCTCAACCACTTGGGTTTGATGATCATAATAAGCCTAACCATGTCTATAAATTGCACAAAGCTCTCTATGGTTTGAAACAAACACCTCGAGCTTGGTACGATAGATTGAGCAATTTCTTGATTAGTAAAAACTACTCCAGAGGTAAAGTGGACCAAACTCTCTTTACTAAATGTGTTCTCAATCATATAATTGTTGTTCAAGTCTATGTGGACGACATTATTTTTGGCTCCACTAACCCATCATTGTGTGAAGAGTTCTCAAAACACATGCACAGTGAATTTGAGATGAGTTTAATGGGGGAGCTTCAATTCTTTCTTGGCTTGCAGGTAAAACAATATGAAGATGGCTTCTTCATCAATCAAGAGAAATATGTCAAGGAGCTACTGAAATGATTTCAATTCGAACAAGCCAAGCCAGCCTCTACACTAATGAGGACAAGTGTAAAATTAGAAAATGATGAGAAAGGTAAAATGGTAGATACAAAGCAATACCGAGGTGTGATTGGCTCTCTCCTTTACCTTACTGTAAGTAGGCCAGACATACAGTTTAGTGTTTGCCTTTGTGCTAGATACCAATCTAGTTCGAAGGAAAGCCATCTAATTGCAGTTAAAAGAATCTTCAGATATCTCTCAGGTTCATATGATTTGGGTTTATGGTATCCAGTAGGTAGCAGTTTTGATTTAGTCTCATATTCTGATGCTGACTATGCTGGGTGTAAAATTGATAAAAAAAGTACTAGTGGGTATTGTCAATTTCTAGGGGGTTGCATGGTTTTGTGGGCATCCAAGAAGCAACACTCAGTTGCACTCTCCACTGCAGAGGCAGAATATGTTGCTGCAGGGAGCTGTGCAGCTCAAGTGTTGTGGATCAAAAGTCAATTGTGTGATTACAACATTGATATTGGATGCACACCTATCCTATGTGACAACACTAGTGCTATCAATCTTTCAAAGAACCCTATTCAACACTCAAGGACCAAATATATTGAAATAAGACATCACTTTTTGAGAGATGAGGTAGCCAACAAAAACTTGGAGCTTAGCTTCATTCCAACTGAAAAATAATTGGCTGATATTCTCATCAAACCTTTGGTAGAAGATAGGTTTACAACACTGAGAAGAGAAATGGGCTTGTGCAAAATTCACTGAAACCAATGCCAAATTAAGGAGTAAATGATCCTTGTGTGTAATGACTATGTGGTATATCAAATGATGACATGTGGAAGAACAAGTCACGCTTGTTTGGAAACTACCATTATGCGTGAGGAAACATCCTCCGCCAAGTATCCATAGTCTATTTGCACATAAAGGTCATCAACTTCTTTTGAGGTAATTGGTTTCATTCAGTTTTTGACACATTTATCTCTAAGAAAGAATGAAAATTTGGTGCTCACATGCTTATGGATGTTTCTTCTTTGTGCAATTGCTTGGCATGTATGTGTGAATAACTGCATGAATTGCTTGAATTTTTGCTCAACACACATGCACACATTATGGGGGAGTAAGTCAAGGATTGGTTGAGTGAGTTACTTGAGGGATACCCTTCATATTCATTGTGTCATTATTTCTCAAACATTTGGTCCACATGTCACTCGATTCAAAGCCTTAAAATTGACTTTTCAAGTACCTGTCGACAGCCAGAACATCAGCTGTCGACAGATCCTCTCTTCCAGAACCACAATTCTTCTGTTTCACAGTAGCTTTCGACAGCCACAACCCTGCTGTTGACAAATGCACTTCATCTTTGAATTCTTCAATATTCCTTAACACTTCTCAATGAGTATGTTCATTATCTTTAAGCAAAGGGAGAATTGGACCTTAATACTTCATTACAACCTTTCATACCCACATAGTACCAAAGACATTGACATACTAACAATGATTTTGAAATAATATTCCATTTATGAGTCTAGGTTGTGTCATCTAGAACACATTGAACAAATCAAATGGCTTTAACCTAACTCAGTTGAATAATTCCATTCTATATGATCATTTTTTTGAAATGGATTGACAAGTAAAGAGGTTCTTGAATTTAATGTTTTTACATTGACTTTTGACCTTAAATAACCTTTTGAACTTGATCTTACAATTCAAAAAAAAAAGGGGGGAGAAAAGCTACCTATTTCTAAATTCAAAGAAAATACATATGAAATTGGACAAAGGCAAAGCAATGATGAGCATCACTAAGTAACTGGGGACATGGGCATCACAAATGTTTGTCTTCACGTCAAAAAGTCCATGTATTATCTCTGCACAATGATATGATGGTCACTCACACTACGTAACTGGGGGTACAGGCATCAAAAATGTCTACCTTCACGTCAAAATGTGAAAGTGAACCTAATTACCACTTTTCCCACACCAACTTGACAAAATAGTTCAATGCAAGAAATAGAGTGAAGCCTCCATGTTTTTAAATCAAGGACAACTTGTTGTTTATTGTTACTTGCTCATGTCAACATTATCTTCACTTACCAACTGAACATCACTCACTACGGAATATGTTTTCTACAATGGTTTTAATTCAAAGGGGTTATCTTATGTTCATATGCTTTTGAACGGTGTCTTCTACATGCTACAACTTAAGCTTTTTGGAGTATTATCTCTTAACCATTGTATAACCTTTATATGTCTTCATACTAGGGTGTATGACACTTTGTAATGGGTATATACCAATTCTCAACCTTAACATGCCAATTGAACACTCATTCCACATTTATTTCTGTGAAACTCCTCTTCTGGAATAGTTCTGGACAGTAGCTGTTGACAGCTGCCTAGTGCCTGTCAACAGCCGGATTTCTGGGCGGTCCAGAAGTCCAACCGGTTCATCTTTTGTCCGGTTGTGTGGGCCCCTTTGCAATTCAAATCCCTCCCAACCAGGTTTAAAGGGAAACCCACGTCTCCTCACCCCTTCACCTTCCTCCAAAAGGTGGATCCCTTCCCTATTTCAACCCTAATACCCCTCTCTCTTCAGAACCGCAACTCTTCAACTCTCTCTCTCTGTTCTTGTCTTCTCTTCCTCCTCTTGTCTTCCTCCTCTTCCTTGATCATATCCACTCTGTCCCTTTCATCTCCCATGGCACCCAGACGTAAACTTTGTGCCTCTCGTCAACGCCATGCTACCCCCGAAGCCGGCGAGGGTTCTAGGGCTCCAACAGAGCGCCGGAGCAAACACCAGGATGATCATCTGCCGGAACTTCTTGTTCCCCAGGGTCTACATCTCACCAGGGTTCGGGGAACCTTCCAGCGGTTTGTCCAGCCATGATATGTGGTCTTCGTCTCCCTAGAAGACATGTTCAACGGTCTGCAGCCTCTCTTCAACACCCAGGGCTGGACTGTCTTCTTATACTCCCGCTCAATCAATGAAATCACAATTTCTTGCTTATTTCTGTCCATTGATGTATGAACTATCTTTTTGAATGTTGTCAAAAGGGGGAGAACATCAATTGTAATTTTGTCATCATCAAAAAGGGGGAGAATGTTGGGTTACAATGTGTATGATGATGATAGTGCTTAAATGTTTGATGTTTTTGATGAATGACATGATTGATGTTGCAAAGACATGATAAAGACATGAAAGAAATGATCAAGTGAAAAATACTTTCTATAACCATCTATGTATTCATGATATCTCATTTGGAATATTTTTTATGTAGGTGTGAATGAACATACAAGACAAGCAACAAAATCCAAGTGCAAAAGGCTGGAAAAACACATCAAGTGCTCACCTTTCGACAACCAAGATGCCATGTGTCGACAGATAGACAAGACAACAACAACCATGTTTCTGGGAGCACTTAAAAAGCAGTACCTATCGACAGATGAAGTGTACTTGTCGACAGATAAGGCTCGCTTGTCGATAGCCCCAGGTTGCCTGTCAACAGACCCAGGGTTCCAGCAACCAACATGGTTCTGGAAGCCCGTTTCCAACAGTACCAGTCGACAGCTATGATGCATCTGTTGATAGCCGAAGGATGAGTCACAATTCGTGATAAGCATGTGATCTGTATTAGGGCGTTCCATTTTAACACGACTCTCCATACTTGGACACCACTATATATAGATCATATAGAGTTATTTTCGCAGAAAGAATCCACCACACCAAAACCCTAAGCAAAGGTCAAGAAGAAAGGCTTCTCCCTGCTGCTCTGCTTCAACTCTCTGGTCTGATCAAGGGAGATTCTTCTCGTGCGAGGAGTTGAAGCCTATTCGTCCTCGATTCAAGCTTCGTCATCATCATGTGGTCTTCAATGACGTGAAGCTTGGAGTCCTCTGGACGAACTCACTAAAGAGTTCACATCTTGGATTTGCTCCTCAACTCAGAACTCTTCTCTCGTTCTACTTTTCATATCTCTGTGTGTGTGGAAGTGGTTTGAGCGTCCCTTGTGCTTGATCCACGTGTGAGTGGTTGTTCTGAGTGAGTGTTTGCCTCAGACGACGTGTGTGTGTGTGATTGTAGGGTTGAACTCGCTTTATAAGCAGCTTTCCATGTGTGTGTGTGTGGACGGTGGACGTAGGATACACGAGTTGTGTACTTCGAACCACCTTAAATCTTCGTGTCCTGTGGACGGTGGACGTAGGTCACAGTATGTCTAATAATCGATTGATCGGCAGTCAATCGATTATTAGTAGAGCGACAGGCTTTCCATACCAGTTGGTAGTGTTCCGAGGTTTTAGCTTGCTCGTGCGTGCCTTGGTTGGCCGACGGTCCTTTCGAGGGTTCGTGCGTGCCTCGTGCTTGTTGGGCTTGTCGTGGGTTCAGTGTGGTTCTTGTTGTGCTTGCCCCGCCTATTCACCCGGTGCTTGGCACTTG